>JAWZYV010019185.1:0-25808 GCA_038373885.1 Cheiracanthium punctorium
GAGCTGAACAAATAGGATGCTAGATTGATGATTATGTTTATGAATGCTTTATCATTCAATGTAAACGATTGGAAATTATTTTTTGTGACTCTTGTTCAGCAAGTTTATTTTGTGTTTCAGACGCATCTTCATCGCGCAGTGTTTCCAAATCCTCATGGTTAGCCTTCAGTGGAGTCCCGCCACGTTCTCGGTCGCTAATATCAAAATCGCCCTCGTTGAAACGTTGAAACCAATACTCGCATGTACTTTTTGATGCAACATCCTTCTTCAAAATAGGGCAAACTGATTCACATACATTTGCGTCGCTTTTTTTTGGTAAAATTCGTAAAGAATGCAGTAACTAATAAATGTCTTATTGTTTGACATCTTTGACCTCCAAAATTTCAAATTCATTTTAACTTCTCTCCCAGCTTCTGCCACTGCTCGATAACTCTAAACTAGCTTATATGACACAAACGCAGTGTACTGATTGGTACGCTATTTTGCAGTACGCTTCTTACAAAATTCGCTTTAAAACTTCTTACTACACCCAATAAAACCCAGTTTTTGGAAGAATTCAAATAAGACACGTAATATACCGATCGCTTAAATATCGCCATTGCTTCTCTTTGTCTTGGCACAGCTAGTCTATGTGTTGCCCGGTAGATAGCTTTACCTATATTAAAAAAAAAAAAAAAAAACGTGGATTGTTTTGCTCGCTAGGATCATTTTTCACCACCTTCCCTTATCTCTGGCTTAGAGGAATTAATTTTCCTTTGTTATGCTTCCGTAAAAATTTTGTAGGATAGGTTTGTGATCAAAACTGTCAGAAGCTTCGTACTTTCGTTGAAAAACTCTGAAAATAACTTTCAGAAGTCAAAAGATTTCTTTGTATAGGCATGCACATTGAAAGCTACTTGTCTAATATTATTACTTCTGAACATTCCAAGTGATTTAGAGGTTCCCCACAAGACCAACTTCGGAATACAAATGACGCATTACCTTTTCGAAAACTCAGTATCAAAAACTACTGGTCACCAGGTTGAGAAGGAACATCTAATCCCTTAAATTTGATCTTCTTGTGACATTTTGTTGTACTTGCGAGTCTCCTTCGAGTTTTGCTTAATGAATGAGGCTTGCGTGTTAAATGTTCCTCTCCTTTTGAATACAAATCTTAATGACTTTTCTCACTGACATTTGCACGCGAAAACGTAAGCACGATGTATTTAATTTATATGATATCTACCGAAATTCGGGCTTTTTAGCTATTGTAAGCTCTTGTAGTCTGAAGCAGGGTTGAAATACTTCAATTAAATTGATTAGATAAATTATCATATAACTGTGAATGTTTTCTTATTATTTAAATTTCATCCAGTATTTTTTGGTACACTTCTATGTCGCTTCTTTGTCATATTAGTCGTTCAGTTGTGTACTGAAGATGATGATACTTCTTAGTCTAAACTCTCATCCAGTTTATTTCTCTAAATGCGTTTTAACTAATATCAATTATAATTTATTTTTAACTATACAAAATGATTTGGATTATTGTTTTGCAGTTAGTGCAAAGCTAAGCAGGGCTATATGCCTTAAGGGGATATGATTTGGCCTGAGAACTTTATTAGGGGTTCGAAAGCGTTTTTACGTTACATCTGCAGAATACCCCTCAAAACCCATACAATATGTTTGCATCTGTTTTAAATGTATTGTTGGATCTTCACATGAAAAATATAACTTATAATTCAATGCCAAATAATGTTTGACAATATTTTTGTGCAAATTTAGTAACAATGTAAAGTTTTTGAAAATTATGTTTCATTTTTCCATTTTATACATTTATAATATATTATACCTCACTCTCATAACTACGGGAAGCAATGTTTAAAAAATATTACAAGAGTGCAAACACACGAACATTTACACGATATGTTCAATAGTGTAAAGAGTTAACTTCTTTTGAGCATTAAATCTTGGCTTTATTTGAATTACCAAAGTCCTACTGAAAAATAATTAAACATGCAAAATGTTACATAATTGTCTTAGCTTTAAATCATGCAGGTTTGTAGTTACCACGATGTCATAGTATGTATACTAATACTTAAAATAGCGTTTTTGTGTGTGTCTTCTTTATATAGAAATATTGATGTAGAAGCATGACAGATTTATTTTCTAAATTCTAATTTTAAGAAAAAGTGATTTTTAACAGAAAACCCTTACGCCATCTTTAAAACATAGAATTCTGTATAGATATTTTGTTAGAAATACGTATTCACTAAAAAATATGAAGTTTCAAACTCTTTCAACTTTCAAATTATTTAGTGCATAAAGTGACACTAAGTTTCTACATAATGTATTTATGCAAGGGCTGTTTCGTGCAGCCTATAAAGAATTACAAACTGTTTATGTGATAATCCTTCTTTAGGTGCAACATTCTTTTCCTTACACGACAGGAAGTATTATTAGCTTATCCGTAACTCTCCGTCGTGTATATTTTATTCAGAGTGTCTTAAACGAAGTTTATTTTTCCCCTAGCTGTTCAAACAGATTACAACTCTGTAGAACAAATCACATAGGAAGTAACAAGAATACTGCGACTTTACAGCATTTTTACAGACCTGAAACTGTTTATATAATGGTTGTTTTTTATCACTGGTTATTTATAATTATCTGCATTAAAATATGTAAATTTCGTATTATAATGCTATTTATTCATTTATAACTCTCTAAAAGGTAGTAAATTCCTATTTTAATGGGTTTCAAAACTATTGGAACGCCTGTTTTATATGAAATATATTAATTTTATTCTAAAATAAATGAAATCAGAAAGTTAAGTGTAGATTCACAATATGAGAAGCACAGTATGCTATGTTCTTAAAAATGTTTTACTAAGTCAAACTATATAGAGGGAATAAAATAGATGAAGCGGTATCAACTATTAATTCTGGTTCAAAAAGTCAGAATCTCTGTTATATTTCAATTAAATGTTCTAATTAAGTTTCATTACCAGGACTTAACTGACTGACAGTAAAAATATGAAATATGGTTTCATATCTATCGATTTTACTTCGATAAATTTTTAATGAAATATTTTGCAAAGCAAATACGGTTTGAAAATTCAATAACATCCAATGTCTGTATTTATGTCACTATTAGCAGAGACATAAAGACATTATTTTAGAAATTACAATTCAATTTTGTGTTATTATAAATCGTATTTGTTTCTTCTAACCCTGTTTAGAACTGATTGAGATGCTTTTACAACACCCTGTATATCATATGTATTATGTGGAATATGTATTGTTTTGTAAAATGATTGGAAAAAATGACTTTTTAAATTAACATGCGAATACAATTAATCCTAAGTCGATTAAGTTTAATAAATTTTACTTTTGTAATAAGACTACAACAGCGCCGAAAATCAGATGCCCATTCTGTTACTGTCTATTAACATTAGAAAGCCAAAACAAGTTCAAATAACCAAGAAAAACATTTATTTTAATTTCCGTAAAGATGGAATTACACTCATGTCCATAAATTAAGGATAATGAAGTTCAGGCAAAGAAAGAGAAAGAAGCAAAACAAATTTGACTTATTTGTAAAGTCTATTTATTAAACAAAAAGTAAAGAGCAAAAAAGATGCTATATGTTTGACATAATTAATAAAAATTGCAAGTTTTACTCCCTTGACCAAATTTCAAAAAAGAACCTATTTACAAAAAACAGTATAACATGGTTAGTAGGATGGTTAATACGGAGTATGTCTCCCGGACGATGCAATACAGGCCTGACAACGCCTAGGCAAGCTGAGTATCAAATGATCAATCTGATCTTGGGGAATATTACACCACTCATCAAGCAATGCACTCCGAAGTTCCGGCAGACAGGTGGGAGGGGGTTGACGGGCTGCAATTCGTCGGCCAAGCATATCCCACACATGCTCTATTGGATTCAAGTCCGGTGAGTATGCTGGCCAATGCATACGGGTGATATCCTCCGATTGAAGGCATTCGTCTACAATGTTTGCACGGTGAGGACGGGCGTTGTCATCCATAAACACAAATTCAGCACCCATGGCGCCCCGAAACAAACGTACATGTTGTTCCAGAATGACATCCCGATAGATGTGGCCTGTCATCGTTACACTCTGAACATGCAGGTCAGTTCTGGAACCAATAATAATTCCTCCCCAAACGAGCCATCCTGCACTACCGTAACGGTGTCTTTCAATGGTGTTCTCTTGGTGGTAACGGGTACCTGGCGCTCTCCAGATGAATGTCCGGCGAGAATCAGACTCCAAACTAAACCTGGACTTGTCGGAAAACATCACACAAGACCACTGTTGCGGTGTCCACAATGCATGCTCTCTACTCCAGGTTAATCGCAGGCGACAGTGAGTTGCGGTAAGTGGAACACATCTGACAGGCCTTCGAGCATATAGACCAATGTGCCCTAAGCGTCTGTACACGGTCTGCCTTGATACTGTCGTACCGGTAGCTGAAGAGAGCTGACGAGACAGGTCTGATGCTGTACTCCGTCTGTTTCTTTTGGCAGTAACTGCCAAATAGCGGTCCTCATTCGGCGTTGTAACTCGGGGGCGACCTGTGCTCTAACATCTACTCACATTACCATCATCTTGGAATCGTTGGGACACTCTGGCCGATTCCAAGTTCCTCGGATACTTCCAGCTGGGTACGTCCACATTCCAGTCGTCCGATAATTCTGCCACGTAAAACATCATCCAAATGCTTCCTTTGTGCCATAACTATGCGGTTTTTTGCACTGAAAGGCTTTCACAGCGCTTGTGAACAATTTTACTTCTTTGCCACCATTCCTTATATACCCCTCTCTTACACTCTCGTCATTGTGACGTACCATCCACGCCATCTGGTGGTTTCCTGTAATTTGCATATTCTTCTTCAAGATGTGTGTGATCATTCCACAGGTGAAGTTTTTATTTTAGAGATCAATTTCTGTGTGATTCTGAATTATCCTTAATTTATGGACATGAGTGTATATTAACAGTATTATTTTAAATTATCATTTTAACTGTCATGATTATAAACTGAAGAGTAAAGCTAAAAAGCTACTCTATAAAGTTATATATATATATATATATATATATATATATATATATATATATATATATATATAACATAATAAATCAAAAGCCTGATAAAATCCCAAATTTCTAGAACTACGGAGTTCTAATTCAGTTGGAACAAAGGAATTCGCTTTCAGAAACTGCAATTACTACACGTTCCCTTGCAATTCCTTTATAATTTTGCAGATGGTCCCCGCGCGCAGTCAATCCAGCGTCTTATAAATTACTAGCTGAAGTACCCGTTCTTCGCACGGAAATGAATGGACTTTTTGATATTACGATTTGTGGTGATTACTATTCATTGTAATAAACAGATATAGCAAAGTGGATATCGCGTTATATTGTGTCCAATAATCATGCATACCGAATTGCAAGGCAATCGTTTGTACGGTGCAGAAGGCCATGCGACGTAGCGCAATCTAGTGGCGAGTTTTAGAAAAACGGATACGGCGAAAATATTTTCCGCATTCAGATATCGATGTATACGAATTTTCATGACTATCGGCTGGACCGACTGAAGTTCATGTGTTGACGCGACATCTAGTGGCAAGTTATAGGAAAATGGATAGCGCCAAACTCTTCCCCGTGTTCAAATATCTATGTATACCTATTTTCATAGCGATTATTTGCACAGTCAAGAAGTGATACACTGCAGGGCCATCTAGTGGTTCAATAAAGTAATGATTTGCTACAGCGCCGTCAAGTGGCGAGTTATAGCAAAATGGATAACGCCAAAATATTCTCATTGTTCAAATAGCTATGTATACTGATTTTCATAGCGACCGTTTGAATGGTCAAGAATTTGGCCTGCTGCAGCGTCATCTAGTGGCGAGTTAAAATAATAATGCATTGCAGTGTCATCTAGTGGTGAGTAACATCAAAAGGAACGCAGTTAGAATATATTCTTCGTGCTGAAATGTGTAAGTATAAAAAATGTTATGTCGACAGTCGAACGGTATAGAAGTTGATGCTTTGCAGCGCCATTTAGCGGCAAGTTACAGCAAAATGGATAGTGAAAAATATTCTCCGTGTTCTAATATTCGCGTGTACCAAATTTCATCGAAATCGGTTGGACGATATTCGCATAGCAAACGGCTTAACGGAAAAGAATTCAACGTTGTGCTGCGGCACCAAGTGGCAAGTTAAGGAAAACGGATAGCATAAAAACCTTCTCCATCATAAAAGACTTAGGTGAACCAAATTTCATCGTGCAACGGTGCTCAACGGTGCTGGAGTTTTTCAACCTCATAAACACATACCAACATTCATTTTTATCTATAAACAGTGTTATTATATATACCAGTCTCAAATAAAATCCAGTTTCAAATCTAAGCCTCGCCAAAGTGCCAACATACGCCATTTTGCAATAGTTTTTTCAGGGAATCATTCGAAGCATTGACTTAGCAGCAATCAATATGGGAAATGGTTCGACCGCCAAAGAGTAGCACGCATTTATTTGAAAATTGGAATTCCTTAATACAGCCGATTTTTTTTTAAATTATCAAGTATAATGTGTTTTATTCATCGTTACTCCGATGTACTAAATGAGAATATTTCAATTTTCTGAAATTTGGCGGAATTCCCCCAACTTAAATCAATGTACTCAATTGGCGAGAATTCTGAAGTTAGATCGCTTGAAATCCCTTAATAACTGCATTATTTCTTCACGGATCATTAAAATTTAACGCTGTATTCTAATAAAACCTTTGAACTTGTTTTCAAAAATCTATTTCCTTAAGCTCTCAATAAATTGTGCCAAGCCGAAAACTGTGCAAACCGCTAGAACTCACTTACTCAAAATCCATATTTCAGCCATTTTATTTTTTCGACAAACTAAAAAAATTTACACATTAGCCTCGGAAATCTTCAATTCTTATTGTTTTGCGTGTAAAGCATTACATTCCTGCTCTGATTTCCCATGCACACGATATTATAATTTAAAAAAAATAACCTTACGAATATAAACTAACAAAAAAAAAATCATTATTATTCTTTTATTTTTACTTTGAGAATTTAAAACATTTTATTCGGCAAAATCGCCACACATGGCAACCACGATCCTTATTTCACACTTTTTTCACTACAGGGGTTACAATTACGGAAAGCTTTTTGCGTGAAGAGCATAAAAAATCTCTTAAATTCCGGGAACGGGTGGACTTTCAAAGTTTTAAAGTGGACTACGATTTATTCTATATTATTTTACATATCTGTGCTAAATTTCAGGCCGATAGGTTCATTTTTGTGGATTTGTATACGAACGACATTTTATTCTGCAAAATCGCCACACATGGCAACCACGATCCTTATTTCACACTTTTTTCACTACAGGGGTTACAATTACGGAAAGATTTTTGCGTGAAGAGCATAAAAAATCTCTTAAATTCCGGGAATGGGCGGACTTTCAAAGTTTTAAAGTGGACTATGATTTATTCTATATTATTTTACATATCTGTGCTAAATTTCAGGCCGATAGGTCCATTTTTGTGGATTTGTATACGAATCAAATCCACAAACAAACAAACAAACAAACAGAATTTCATTTTTATTTATAAGATAACAAGCCTTAAAAAACCGCTGCCCAGATTTTGGGATCTGCCAATAATTCCAGCATTCATGGATCATGTAACACGACCTCAAAAGTTAATAAAAAGGGCTGATGCAGCACAGCAGCTACTTTTCCGCGTGGCCGCAACTGGCAACGAAAGATGCAACGAACCAACCAATAAAATAATGTAATCACAGTTCGACTCATTCTTTCACCGACAACCATAGCGTCCCAAAGATTTTCACAGCTCGTTCCAGCGTTTGCCGGCCAGCAAAGACCGGCCAGGATGCCGCAATGACGGCTTTAAACCACAGTCGCCTTGCCTCCTACGGCAGACAGCAATCTTCCCGTAGCCATTTAATGCTACATATCTATACATAAATGATTATTTGTGTGTGTGTGTGTATGTGTGCCGTTGCTCCAAAACCGTTGGTCTAATCGCGCGTCGAATTCTCTTCCGCTTGTTATGAAAATACCGCTCAAATAATTTTTATGCAAATTGGCAATTATGGATATTTCAATACGGAGAATATTTTCACACCATCCATTTTGATATTACTTGCCGCTAGATAGCGCTGCAGCGCATCAACTCCTATACCGTTCGGTCAATCGCCATAAAAATATTTATACTTACACGTTTGAGCATGGATAATATATTCTAACTATTAATTAAGCTGTTAGTCACAACTACCGCAGCGCATTATTACTTTAACTCGCCATTAGAGGGCAATGGAGCGCACCAATTTCTTGACCGGACAGTTGATCTCTATGAAAATTGATATACATAGATACTTGAACACGGAGAATATTTGCGTGTTATCCTTTTGCTATAACTCACCACTTCATTGTGCTGTAACACATCATTACTGTAATTCGCCACTAGATGGCGTTGAAACATATCAACTTCTTACTGCAGCATATAAAGACTGTTCAACTGATCGCTATGAAAACTGGTATAGATAGAATATTGAACAAGAACATTTTGGCGTTATCATTTTGCTATGACTTGCCACTAGATGTCACTTCAAATCAATAACTTCAGGACCATCCTACTGATCGCCATGGAAATTCTTATACATAGATGTTTGAACGCGATGAATATATTCGCCAAATCCGTTTTACTATAACTCGCCTTTTGTACCGTTCACTGCTTGCTATGAAAATACCGTTCAACTAATTTCGATGAAAATTGGTACACACAGATATTTGGGCAAGGAGAATACTTTACGCTATCCATTTTGAACGGATGCAAAAATGTAACCATGACTTGCCGCTAGATGCCGATGCATCCCACCAACTTCAAAACCGTTCGACCGGTTAACTTTGAGAATTGGTATACTTACACATTTGAGCAAAGAGATTTTTTTTTAGGATTCATTTGGATGTTGCTAACCATTAGATGGCACTGCAACACATTATTATTTTTAACTCGCCACTAGATTGCACTGCAACACTCAACTTAGTGATCGTTCAACTCACCGCTCTGAAAATTTGTATACATACATATTTGAACACAGAGAATATTTTCGCGTTATACTTTTGCTATAACTTGCCCTTTGATGGAGCTGTAGCATATTATTACTTTAATTCGCTACTAGAGGGCTCTGCAGCGTATCTTGACCGTTAAACTGTTTGCTATGAAAATTGGTGCACATAGATATTTGAACATGAGAATATTTGATGCTATAGATTTTGCAATAGCTTTGACTGTAGAGGGCGCTGCGCCGAATCATCTCCTTCATCGTTAAAACGATCGCGATGAAATTCTTTATACATAATTGTTGAACGCAAATAATATTTATGCAATATCAATTTTGCTATATCTGTTTATTATGATAAATAGTAATTACATTAAACCGTAATATAAAAAAAGAATCCATTCATTCCCGTGCGAAGGACGGGGCATACAGCTAGTTATATATAAATTTATATTTCAAAAATTGCAAGTGGATCTGTGTTAATGTGTACTTTTGATAATGGGGCGTTGATAATCTGTTATTTGTACATCAAATGCCACTGATAATAATTTTACCACTTCAGGACGATGTCTGACGAAAATAATAATAATAATTTTTAGGAAACTCTTCACTGCAGAATTGATATTCCCAGATGCCAGTAAAATCGGGAAACGTAATAGGTTTAATACAGATTTCACCGTATTTTCCTATTTTGAAAATGTTACTGAATATAATCACGTCGATGCTGTCGATAGTATTACCATAAATTGGTCCATTCCATGGAGTGTTAATGTGGTGTCTCACGAAAATTTTTTTTTGGAAAATCAAACTTTCAAGTTGATAAAAAGTTGTCACTGTCATCACATATCAACCAAAAAAAATTTTTTTGAAATCGAAAAATATTTAGGTCTCCCGGAATTAACTTGAAATTCAACTTTTTTTACCTAAAATGTGCATTTTTAAAATATATGTATATGTACATGAATATAAAGTATATTTATATTTTTTAAGTAAAAAAAAATGAAGTTTAGAAAGACAACAGACTAAAAAAATCATTTGTACCATTAACTATATTAGTCTGCCGGAATCTAATTTTAAAAACCTTGCTATTTTATCAAATACTAGCTGAAGTACCCGTCCTCGACGGGTTAGTGAATGCAAATTTCCAAAAAGCAAGAACTTTCGTCAGCATTGTAGGAGTACACAGAATGAATGTAGTATGTTGCCAAAGTAAAGAAAGCGAAGTTATAATTTTTATGTATTGTTAAAATATTACAGGTTAGAGAGTAACTAAGTAATACCATTTGATTCGCTTTAGTTGTAATTATGGGATGCGCGAATGAATATTTACACATACTGAAATAATTTTCGCAAAATCTCAAAATTTAATCAACATTTTGAAAAATTGGAAGCCTAGAATTAAAGTTGAGTGACAACCTATCATGTCACCCAAATTCGTTTCATTCCCTGCAGTCTTTATTTCGTGATGCTGGAACAATTTTCAGCATTTTAAAACGATTTTCGCAAAATCTCAAAATGTAATCAAAATATTTTAAAAATTCAACGCCTATAAATTAAGATTAGCAACTACCTATCATATCACTAAATTTCGTATCATTCGTATTAGTCGTTATTACGTGAAGTTTGAAGAAATCATCATTGAACGTATTTTGAGAGAATTTTCACAAAATCTCAAAATCTAATAAAAATGTTTAAAAAATTGGACTCCTATAGTTTATGTTGAGCAACCATCTATCATGTGACCAAATTTCATATCATTCGCTTTAGTCATTATTACTTAATGCGGGAACAAAGATTCACTCAGTTTTAAACGATTTTCGCAAAATCTCAAAATCTGATCAATTTTTTTTAATTAGATGCTTATAGTTTAAGGTGAGTGACCACCTATCATTTCACCAAATATCATTTTTTCACCTTTGCAGTTATTACGTGATGTGCGAACACAAATTTACGCAGTTTGAAATGATTTTCGCAAAATCTCAAAATCTAGTCAAGATTTTTTAAAAATTCGACGCCTATGTTTTACGTTGAGTGAGCTCCTATCATGACACCCAATTTCATATGATTCGCTTCAGTCATTTTTACGTGATGCTCGAACACAAATTTACGCAGTTTGAAAGGATTTTCGCAAAATCTCAAAATCCAATCAAGATTTTTTGAAAAGTCGATGCCTATGTTCTAAGTTGAGTGACCACCTATCATGACACCCAATTTCATATCATTCGCTTTAGTCGTTTTTACGTGATGCTTGAACACAAATTTACGCAGTTTGAAAGGATTTTCGCAAAATCTCAAAATCCAATCATGATTTTTTGAAAATTCGACGCCTATGTTCTATGTTGACCCAGCACACACAGCCGTATCGGGTAAGGGATGGGCCGACATCGGCAGTGCCGTTTCGATGTCGGCATTGGCATGATGGTAACTGGAGAGGTGTCGGTTCTGTGTCGGCAAAATGCGTTGGCGTAGGCAAAAGAAAGGTGATTTCGGGCATGCAACGGTCCGATTGCGGCAAGTCTTTTAGGGTTAACATACGATTTCGGCGATGTACCGCATAACCGATATCGGCCCAGAAGTGTAATTTCTAAACTTAACGGTATAAAACCAGCAAGCAGCACATATATATTGTTATAGTAATACTTTTTAATTTATGTTTCGATACTTACTATTTATCCCACCATGGCCGATAGGATAAGGCACTGAACATGGTTGAAATGTGAAGGTCCAAGGTTCTGGTCTACCGCGTATCTGTCAATCTACAGTTTGGATTTTGGAGGATTTTCTCCAAATGTAAAGTGAATGTGCGTTAGACAACGTAAACAGATTTTTGAACATATAATTGAGGATAAATCACCGTTGTATCCTCAATTCTAGAACAGAATTTGGGGGAATTTTATAAAATTTTTATAAATTCAAAAGATTATCTAATATTCATAAAATGAAAGAATATGATTGATTTTTATAAAATTAGGGAATAAATAATTACTATAACTAATGTTCAACCCCAATTTTATTGTTTATTATTTGTTTTATAGTTTGGAATTTATAGCTTTTTTTTTTTTTAAGCTTAATTTACTTATTTTACCCCAACCCTCCTGTGGCGGATACAGAAAAATTGGTTGCCGACCATGTCCGAGTGGATAAAACACCCAGCATGGTAGATGGCCGAAAGACTGAAGGTCAAGGTTACTGGTATACCGCGAGGCTGTCGATTTAATGGTCTGGAGTTTAGGGCGATTTTCTCCAGGTGTAACGTATATACGCGTTTGAACCTTCTAAAAGTTTCTCCGCTTAAGGCATCCCCATTTAAGCAGATAGCCTTCGCGTAGCTTTGCCATAACTACAAAATCATATGAAATCAAATCAGAAAATTGGTCTTCGAGTCACAAAAAAAGAAACTTGCTAATTTGGCTGAAATGAAGTGTACAATAAAGAAAAATATCACATTAAAACAAAATAATTTAATGGGAGGAGCCAGTTTAATGAAAAAGCTCATTTGATTAAAACAAAATGCACAGTGAAAAGAAGGATTGAGGGGGGGGGCTGGGTGTCAAGTTCCCAAATACTTTCCTAGGATCCGCCATATTGCGCTTTGTCCGATTTTATTCCACATCTGAACCCGGGTTTAACAGGATCGCTCTGATCATTGAAAATATGCACTGGTTTAATTTTTTTTGTGTGACATGCTCTGATTTTCGGTTCAAACGGAGCGTTGAATAATTTAAGCTGGGTAGCATTAGGGCTCATACATGAGCTTTAATTTAATCTGAATGCCTTAAAAAGAAAACGAAAATAAGAAACTTATGGAATAGTACACATTTCACGTTGTGTATTGGGGGATTTAAAATGTAATCTATGCCTATAAATTGCCGCACCCTACTGGAAGGTCCCTTAACAATTTTTTATAAAATGTAAATGAAAATATCACTTCGTGACTGTTCATTAATTATTTCTTTATGGTGTTTCTTTTGTAACATTATGTTAGATTTGAAAACAGTTTGTTTTTTCAGCGAAATATTCTATAATTGTACAGACACTATTGAGTCTTCAAAATATTATTTTCTCATACAGTTTAATTCTGTATAATGTCCCTACTGAAACGATAGCCTGTTTTTCGACGCAACATTGGTCGTTCTGTTTTGCGGGTCAGAGTTCATGCTCAAGGGCACAGCCAGGCACGTGCAGATAGTGTCACTTTTCGCTTGCCTCCCCCCCTTCCCTTAGAGAAGGCTATTGGGGGGGGGGAGGGAAGAGTGGTTTTAGCCATGTATCGCTCCGACAGTCGTACCTGCCAGATTTGGCGATTAATGAATTCAGAGGCTGTGGACTAGAGTGGTGCGGAAAACAATTTTTTTTTTTTTGAAATTCAAAACGTCACCATGTGCAATACTTGCGGGGGAGAGACGCGAACGACGTGGGCAACCGCCCACGGCCTCGAACTAACGATTACTCTTATTAACGAGACGACGATTATTAAAAGAGGTGCATTTTTGAATACATAGCAACTTTTGATGAAATTAGTTAAATAGTTTTCAAGACTTTTAACATTCATTATAATTCTTCAAGAAAATTCCTCATAGCCAAAATGTAAATGTACTGGATATTTTTGTTATTGCTGAGATTACTGACCAATAATTGAAAAAAAAAATGTCCAGCTATTGAAAACTGACTATCTGAAACAGCACAGATGATATGGTTAGCATAAACAGTCGGGTTAAAACATTTTTTTTTTTTTCAAATGGCGGACACTTGCCGTATAAGCATTGGAACCACTAGGCCGGAATTCTTGGACACGGAGACAACTATTAAGTGGACCAGCGTTAATCGAACCCGGACCCGTGATATGGTAGAATGGTTCTTTAGTCACTACACAACCCGAACGGCACGTCGAATTAAAACTTCCATATTAAATTTTATCTTAGAGTATTTCATATCACTTCCGAATGCAATGTCATGGTTGAGTCTTCTGTAAATATAACCCCTTAAAAAGTCTACCGCTCCAGGAAGCCTCCCTAGACAGATAAACCTGTGGCAGACCTGTCATAACGCACGAGCAAAACAAACATCTTAGTTAATGCAGATACACAACAATGCTTCTACATCAACAAAAGCTCTTTTTTTTTTTTTTTTTTTTTTTTTTTGGAAGGGGGCTTCATTTAACCCTTTGAGGGGCAACTCTTTCCCAATGCTGAAAAAAGGGCAGCCGTTGCCATCGCTCGACTTAACTACCAGAAAGATGGCGGACGATCGAAACGTTCATCGCGTGCCACAGATCTAGAGACCCCTTTTAGACGACAGCTGGCTGTGCCGGCACATAGCTGTTAAAATTAATCGTGACAATTTTTTATTGAAAATGACGTGCTAAAAAGTAAAGGATTCTCGTGGAGCTATGTCACCCACAACTATTTTTATAGAAATCAAATCTATTCTTCGTGACTGGCAACAGTCAAAACGTCAGAGTTTGGTGTTCTCAGAGAGGGAACACTGCGCGTTAAAGGGTTAATGTATTTATTCGATATTCCTGTGGAAATTTAACACAAATTAAAGTCTCTCTCTGCGCAGATTACGATCAAGGCATCTGTGGGTCCTGGGCAAAAGAAAAATATTGGGCCCCACGCGATAACTTTCCCACTTCTAAAAAACCAATTACGATTGGTTTATTCTGAAAAATTTTAAATATCTCCCCCCCCCTCTCCAAACACGAGAAATTTTATTTTAAGTAAAGTGAAATAAACGAATATAAATATGATGAACGAATATATATATCAATGAAATAGATAACGTCAGTGAAACGTTACGTCTAACTGCAACTGCTATATCATAGTTGCCAAAATGTACGGGATATAATAAACCACATTTAAAAAAAAAAATATTTTTTTTAATAACAGTTAACCAAGAGATTTACTTACAAAAATTTTGCTACTTTCAAACTTTAAAAATACTGTTTACGAAATGGTAGTTAATCAGATTCTATAAATCTTGGCAGCCATGGGCGCCAGCAGCATAGGGCAAGGGGGGGCAATGCCCTCCCCCTAGATTTTTGCATGCAGTGATTTCCCTTGCTTTTTTGCTCTTTCCAACCATACGTTAAAGTAGTCTTTGCCTCCCCTTGAGTAGTCTTTGCACCCCCCCCCTGGGAAATATTCTGCCGGCGCCCATGTTGTCAGCTATGCTATATATCGACAAAGCCTTTTGACGAATTGAAAAGAAGTTTAAATTAATTTATACAGATGTAAATTTGAATTATTTTCATTGTTCAGAGTTTATAAATGAAAAACAATACAAACTTTTGACGCTTTTTTCTTTTGTTATCTTATTGTGAAATTATAAAAAGTGTAACATATAACATTTTTGGGCCCCTAAAATCTTGGGGCTCTGTGCAGTTGCCCCGTTTGCCCTGCCAGTAATATGACACTGTCTCTGTGACTAAGCTTCCCAGAACGGGAATTTCTTTCAATGCTCGACTGGACATTGAAAGACCTGGTCTAGGAAGCAATACTGGTCACAGAAGGAGAGTCTTCTCCATTGCGTCTTTTCAATTATAAAAGCGAACAGGTTAAGCATCTGTAGATTTTTGTTTTAATCTGTTTTGTATCTGCGTGTATTTAAAAACAACATATTAGTACTAATTTGGTAAAAAAAATAGATTAAATTACTTAATAATTATGCGTTCTTATTATTTTAAGTACTATTTAATCAATCAAATAATATCGATGGTAATTTCGAAAAATAACTTTCTTACTACAGCTTTTTAGAAAATTCGAAATTTTCATTTTTCTCAAATTTTTACAGGTCAGAGTGGCGAGGTAAAATATTGAGAGAAATTTATTTATTTTTGGTAGGCTCTAACTGACCTATTATGTAACATTTTCGTGGTATGCCAGTATAAAAATTCACATTTTTTTTCCAAAGATATTTTTTCATAAAATTTGATCCCCCCCCCTCTTATTTCTGTTTTTCGGTGTCGCAAATTGGGGTGGGGGCGAGGGCTAAATATTGAATAATATTGTTGGAGATGTTTGCGAATTTTAACTTCTAAGTATCCCATTATGCAAGTTTTCCGTACTGTTCCAAAATTGAATCCGAAATCCAAATATTTTTGCTTATTTCGCCCCATCTTAATTCAGATGCCAGTATCTTAAAAAATGCACACAGCCTGAGGGTCAGCAGAAAAGCGTGGGAAAGGCATATATTGTTTGCTCCGTTGGCGAAAGGGGAAGGGTTGTTCTAAACTAAATTCCCGCCAATACACTATCTTTGAGGGGCGGAGTGATTCGTCGGGGCGAGTGCCTTTCAAAACTCCCCTATTATACTAGTGCGTACCCACAGCCTGTTGGGGAAAAAAGAAAGAAAAAAAAAGACTTCCGCGCTTCGTGTGTTTTCACTGAAAAATACGTTGAAAAGCTTTATTTGCACGGATACTAGTGAGATGCCAGGGTGTGATTATTTCTGAAAAGATTAGAATAAATATTTTTGCTTTAGACCAGCTAGGTTAAAATATTTGTTAAATGACATAATTAAGTTCATTAACAATGTTTTAATCTGTTTGGTTGTCTTATAATGCTGAAGATCCTAAAAGTAAGGAAAAAAATGGTAAGTTAAATATTTACTTAACTATTGCCTTTCTTTGTAATGTATATTGGGTAACAACTTTTCAACTTTTTTAATTTTCTTGTAAATTATGCTTGCTTATAATTTTGCTCAGATGAATTCCTAGTTTAATTGTTACTTTAATTTTTTTGATATCTTTGAACGATTTAAAAATTTAGCTATGTACTTTCATGTCTGTATATCCTATTACTAATAAGCATATTAAGCTTGATTATTATACAAAAGGAGGAACATACATAAATATAAATAGGATACTATTTTTTATTCTTTTGCGCAAATAAACATCAATATTGTATTGAAAAGGCTTCTTGCTAATAATATGCAAAAAATTATAATGTATATTGTAAAAAAGTTAAAAAAAAAAAACCTACAGTAGGTGATATAGGTAAGGTGGTGTAAAATGGGATATCTATCAGAAACATACTGTATATTTTCTAATAAGAAATCTAGTTTCATTATTTCAATGCATAATGATATAAGTCCATTTTATTCTTGTATTATGGCAAAACTTGCAACATAATTAATGTAAACTTATTTATTTATCTTTTTTAATGTGTTTGATTGCATGTACTATTTTCTTGGACTCTAAAATATTAAAAATATATGTATATTACTATCAAAACGAATGAAACAAATATTTGGTCAGTTACGAAAACCTTACTTAAAAGCAATTAAATATTTGGTTAAATATGAAAAATGTCTAATTAAGTGGTTGATTTGACAAAATAATTTAGTAAATAAATGAAACACTTTTTAAATTAATCAAAACAGTTTATTTAAAGAACATTTTTATTATTTCATAAGTACTTTCAGCAAAATCAGTCCTAGGGGCATACAGTCGTTAATTTAGTTTATATATATATATATATATATATATATATATATATATATTCGTTTTTTTATCGTTGCCGGTACCATACCATTTGCGGAAAGTTGTCACTTTAAGGCCGGCGTAAAGCTGGGCCGATATCGTTGTCGTTATAGCCGACACCGATCCAAAACCACCCCATCCTTCCGGCCCGACACACGCCCAGGCGGACGCAAATTTGTCGTTTTCGGCACCGGCTGAGCGATATCGCCCCAGCACATTCTGCGTCGGCATGCCGATGTCGGCCCAAAACTTATCCGATAGGGCTGTGTTTGCTGGGGAGTGACCACCTATCACGACACCCAATTTCATATCATTCGCTTCAGTCGTTTTTACGTGATGCTTGAACACAAATTTACGCAGTTTGAAACGATTTTCGCAAAATCTGAAAATCTAATCAAATTTTTTAAAAATTCGACGCCTATGTTTTAAGTTGAGTGACCACCTATCATGACACCAAATTTCATATCATTCGCTTCAGTCGTTTTTACGTGATGCTTAAACAAAAAAAGCGTCACGGACAGAATGACAGACAGACAAACTTTTTTTTTGAGGGTCGCATCGGATTCCCGGGTGCTTGAAACGGATAGAAATCGCAAAATTTTTGAATTCCAAGAAATGTACAGACAAAAGTCTAATTTTATTTATATAGATTCAAAAATTTCCAGACGATATTTTACATTGGTAAATTTCTAGCAACAGTGCAAATAAAATGTATATTAATTTTTCATTAGTTTATTAGTTTTTCAGTTTCTTTTTTATTGGGCGGGGGGGGGGAGGGGTGACATTAGAAATAATTACACATTAGAAAAAAAAATTTGGAGGAACAAAAATATATTAAAATTAAAAAACAGAAAGTGTGATCTTTAGATGAAAAAGGTTACAAAATATATAAACAAACACATGAAGGTTACAAATAAAGAACATTGAATATGTAAAGGTTATTCAAAATAAATCTTGATTTCACTGTCTATTTATTTTGATAATTGTAGGCAGCGCATCACAAACACAAGTAGCTTTTTCAACCTGCAACCTGATCCATTAGAAACGCCAGTGTTTGTGGGCGTACCATCACATCCAACAGCTTTGATAGTTATCACATCAAAGCAGTTACATTCCATGTGTTTCATGATGGATGATGCAATGTCTTTCCCAGAACCACTGTCTCCAGTTACATGACCAAGATATATTGAACCTGGTTCTTCAACCAAAGATATGTGTTCTTGTATAGTTTTCCGGACAGATTTACCACGTACATTTTCTTTGACTATAGTTTCATCTTTCCGACCATCAAAATAGAGATAAATTATTTCTGAGGTGCGTCTTGCAATACTTTCACGGTACTTTACTTTTTCACGAAAAACTTTGGATTTATCAATTACCGCTGTCTGATTTTCTGGTGTCACAATTTTTAAATCCTGTAAAAAGAGCACTTGCTAGTTACGGTCCCGCTCTATTGGAAATTGCTCTGCTATCACATGCTCTCTGGAAAATGATGGCAGATCTACTGGAAGGACTTGCTTTACTGAAACGCTAGAATTTTCCTTTTTATTTTTTGGTATTTTATTTTTTATAGCTAAAACACTTTCATCACTTGAATCCTGTTGAATGGAATCGCTGTTAGTGTCACTAACAATGCCTTCATGTCGTAAAGTAAGGATATTTGTTGATTGGAGACTTCAGTTTAACTCGAATTGTATGGACTTTTCCTTTCTTTTAGCACGTTTCTCGTATTTTTTACTCTCTACTGTGTCAATTCCTCCTATAACCATAAGCCTCAGGTTTCGTTGGTCAATTAAGAACTTGTGTTCCAGTCGTGGAACCTTCCTTTGCGCTGGACACAAACATTTCTCTAAATCTCTACATTTGCATGAACAAATATCAAAAAATTATTTACAATGTCAGATTTTGAACTTTTCAGCGGACGTTTTAAAGCTCTTTGCATTTTTTGCGGTACACCCTGATGACTTTTTCATCTTTTCAGATCTCTCGTGTAGTTTTAAAATCATAAAAACAATGCTGCTTACAGATGAAACAGGAATAGAAGTCTTCTTCCATATTTCTTATAGCTTACGGGCCACTGGCATTGCAACTACCTTTTTCTTTCGTTGATGACATCCTTCAGACTTCAACTGATTTCTTACCCATTCAAAATAACGCAGTACATCAATATTAGTAGGTAAAACATTGCTATCACTTATATCTAGAGGTTGGCCGACAATTGGATTGTCAGTAGTTTTCCTTGTTGATGAAGAATGAGTTTTTCTACTCATGATGGTAAAACAACAAAACCAAATTGAACTCAATCACAAATCAAAAACATAAATTCTCACTAAATGGACGCTTCGTACATAAAAAATGCTAAAAACAAACTGAAAAAGAAAGGAAGGGTAGACGAGGGAGAGAGAAGTAATCATGTGATGGTTTTGCACTTCCCTTATCTTCCCTTATATGGTTTTGCACTTCCCTTATTTTGCACTTCCCTTATCTTCTCTTATCTATATTATTATCTAAGTCATGGGGGGTATTCGCCTACAAAAATATTCTTGCTATTTTGGAACGCTGTACTGCAGTGTCTGTATTATAAATACAATGATTGAAAATTTGAAATATTCTTCAAAATTTCTTAAATACGGCTAGTTGACAAAAAATTGGAGATTTTCATTATGATTCCGGGAGATCTAAATGTTCAATTTCAGTCGCAATGCATTTTTTATTGATAGATTCTATCTGAAATTGTCCATTTTTGCTGTTGAATATTTAATTTTGATTTATACATGCTTTATAAAAAATGTTTAAAAATATCGTTTTGACTAAAAAACTGACAACTTCAGGGTCATTCAGGGAGACCTAAATATTTTTCGGTTTCAAAAAAAATTTTTTGGGTAGGTATGTGATGACAGTAACAACTTTTTATCAACTTGAAAGTTTGATTTTCCAAAAAAAATTTTTTTTCGTGATACACCCTAATGTGAAGTAATGTCAATTTTTTTTTAAAGAAGTAAACTGATTTTTAGATCATAATTCTAGATGATACGGTGTGTAGTTAGTGAATTAATCTTTCACTGATCATTTTGTGGGTCACGCACAAGTATTTCATGGAAGTCATTACTAAACTGATACTTTGAAGAAAATTCAGGGCGTGATATAAAGGTTTTTCCCTCATAATTTTTAAATTTAACTGGCATACTTTGTGCTTTGTTCATTTTGAATCTGTCCACGATTACTTTAAATGATAAAATGTGAAACTAATAGATCTTGTAATAACCCAAAATATGCAGTTAGTAGCGCGGTAAATACATTTATAAGATATTCATAAGCTAATACTTATCTTGTTTTATTTAAATTTTAAAAATGGACTTCCCGATTTTCAATGAAGCGCAGTATTTTCAATGATCCATCTTTACCGTTCAGACGATTACCATGAAATTCTATATGCATGATCTATATATTATGATAAATATTAATTACAACAAACCGTAATATAAAAGACCCATTCATTCTTGTGCGAAGAACAGGGCCTTCAGCTAGTATATATATATATATATATATATATATATATATATATATATACTAGCTGAATATATAAATATATATATATATATTACAAAAAGAAACAGTGCAATGCAAAAATTTAACTGTAAAAGGCCCCTTCATATTTCAAGGTATAGAAACAAAGATTTTACTAATTTTAATTCTTAAATTTTAACTTACAGTAACATATTTATGACTTTCTGCAAATCATTAAAAATGTATGTGGAAAACTTCTTTACTATATTTTTATATTATTCCATATGTGTCATAAGAAAAGGAACATCAATTTCTAATTTGTCGGGCTTAGTTAACATTTGCTTTTACAAAGGACCCGCTACAAGTTTTACAAACAAATAATGTACTTTTAAAATTTTATTTTGCCTTTTCTTGTGTGGATGAAGTATTTAGTATATTCCATGAAAAAACATTTTATTATGAAGTCAAATTTTGAATTACTTTCAGATTTTTTATGTCATGCAATCACTCATTGATAAATGTTAAAGATGTAGACTTAAGAAGCGTAATTTTACAGTATTCTTGCGCTGTTCTTAACGTTCATGCTTTTCTACACTCTAATTATATGAATTTTAAATTTTATTGAACATAACCATCTTACGAAAGAATTTGTTTTTAGATGTTTAACTTGCATTAGTTTAGAAAAAATCCCGTGCCAAATAATGTTATATCGTGAAGAGAGTTACATTTACAGCTGTTCAAAATATAACTGACTCCATAATGTTTGGCTTTTATAAACGGGAGCCTCCTTCCTGTCAAATTGATGTTGATAAATGAGCCCTTTTGGGAAACTGACAAATCTTAAGGTTCAGATCGTAAAAAAAGTTATATAGTGATTATTTTCAGCAATATAAATATAATGGTTGTTTCGTTCTAATTGCTTGAAGGCCAGTTAGGATAATGCTGATTTTTCTAGAGAACTTAGTAGTATAAATAATAAAAAGTATGCCACTTTCAGGCCTAATTTTTCTGTCTGAGTGGATGATGCAACTTTTCGAAACTGAGGTAGGGTGGGTCATTTTGTGCAAGCCTAAACAATTTTTCTATTATTACTTATTGTTTATTTATTTTTTTCCGTATGTTATTTTTCAAAGGTCACAGCTAATATTAGTCATTTATACCTTCGTCTGTGAAAAACATTATTCCACGGTATAAGAAAAAAATACATTTATTTTTTCATACGAGTTTCATCATCTTTTCATACGAGTATTCATAAAACATAATGAAGTATGACGTGTATTATAAGCTTTACAACATTATATAAATAAGAGAATTAAATCCATCAGAAAGTATTTTTCTTTCGATATTCCTAAGCATGCTACCACATAATGTCAAAACTATTACATTTAAAAATTGTATTTTGATTGAAATTATGAAAAAAGTGCTGAAGGACTTCTGCATAAGCTGAACAAAATGTTTTTTATTTAAAACAATTCAGGCGTTAAAATTGAGCATAATTTCGCATTCTGTGTATACGTCTTTCCGAGTTGTAACTTTTGTTTAATATCCACAGATTTAAATAATAATTTTTCCATGTTAATGATAGTTGCAGTGATAAAAATATGATTTTTTTTTCTTTTACCTATGAGTCTCGGCTAAAAAGGGGCTCTCCTCGACTTGAAAATATACATTTCAAAGACTCTCTTTTTTTAGGCAATAACTTTGCTCAAATTATAATTGAAGATTTTGCTGCAAGTAGTAGGAAGCTCTAACTATACATTTGGGGATGCAATCTTGACTAGCCCAAGAGCTACCGATTGGAGCTACATACCTTTAGTTCCAAACGAGGATTTTTTGTTTACTTCAAAATAGTACATGTATCACCAATCTCCTGTGGAATTACGCTACCTCTTTTTTTTCCAGCAAATCCTTCAATTTCTCAAATTCTCATTTATTATACTTTTCCAATTAAGTTTTGATAAACCTTTCTTTCTTTCGGCTTTCAATTAATGATAACTTTAGTTAAGTGCTTATAGATCATTTTATAAACAAATCCATGACATTTAAATTTATTGTTACAAGTTGAGTTTACTTTTGGAGTAGATCAGCCAGGAAACCACGGCAAAGTTAAAAATTCCAGATTGCGTGATATCATAAAAGTTAAGCTGGATGTGATGCAGAAGATTAAACTTAATAAATTTAAATAATAAATATTATATTAAAGCACTTGTAGTTATTTCACAGGCTCACGCAAAGTAATTGCAATGCAATATAGTCTATGGTTGTTCATTGTTTCAGATGCATTTTGGGCAAAATTAATATGTTCGAAACTTAAATACATTTCTAAAACTCATAATAACATATTTCAAATTAAAATAATGAGCATAGCCTTCATTTAAAAATAACAAGGTAACTCAAAATACCTACCAGAGAATATATTTTAAGAAAGGAAGGGTGGTTTAAATTAAGTTTTTTAAAGAGTTTACTTCATTGATTCTTTTCTTGACTAGATCCTACTTTGAAATGGAAACACTTAGAGAAAATAAGATAATTCTTTGTTAAACTGCACTATTTAATGAAATAAAACAAATTTTATGCAAAGTGTTCCATAATTCAGGCTTTTAAAATGATGTGTTAATTCGTGCATAAAAATTAGTTTTATGTTGACGCGTTATATCGTACAAAATTCATTAGTGAACTGTGGCAACATTGAAATGTATATAAAATGAAATTATTCTGATGAGCGTTAATATAAAACACATATCAAAGCAATGATTTTCGACGAAAAACTGCATATTAACAAGCTTTAGAAATAAATTTTTGATGTATGAAAATATTCTAAATTAAACACTATATGAAAGTCAGCATTGAGAATTATTCTGCAATAAATTTATTTTGCGATATATGTCTAAATTGTTCATGAAACACCATCTAAAATATTTTTCCTTTTATAAACAGTTTGAATTCTTTATCGTTTAGTTTTTACAGCTAACGAGAAATTTTTTAATAACTTTAAAATTATGTATAGCATTATAGAAATTTCCGAGTAAAAATAAATAGGATGCATCACTAAAAATGTTTGCATTTTTAAAAATATTATTTCATAAACAGTTATTGTTGCCACTACGTTTAACTTTTACAAATGAGTTTTTACATTGGCGCCTGTTCACATGATAAATTTTCTTCCTTTAGAAAGATTTGAACAGTCGTAGCTTCATTTTTCTTTATGTTCCTTTATGTTCAGAAAGTAGTGCACATATCTTTAATAACTTGATACTTGATTCTGAAAAGAGAAAAAAAGGGTCACCTTTACTATAAAATTTGAAAATGGAAATGCTGCTATTGTTCATGATAAATGAATACAAAAATAATCCCAGTTACTTGTTTCCATTTGCAAAGATTTCTACTCTCGATACCATACGCACACACAAGTAAAATTTCTTCATCTGTAAAGAAATGTGAAACAAAGTAAATTGAAGGAGCGAAGAATAATAATTTATTAAAATATTTTATGTCATATTGTGAAAATCTTAATATCATAAATTTAGCAGAAAATATAAGAACAGTAAAGTTTTTATAATATTAATTTTGAATGGTGCGTCTTTTGTGCATTTATGATTAGTTTTCTGTTTTTAATTGAACGTGAAAAAGGCCTAATTGAATATGAGTTTTAGCGGCTATCTTTGAATTGGAAAATGGCATTATGTTTTAATTTTTAGCGAAATATTTTTTATAACTTTGGACTCAGTAAATTTTTAAGTAGATTTATCCAAGTTTTCTCTATTTTCATACATCGCCATCTCTGTTTCTACAATATACATCTTACATTCGCATTTAATCAGAATGACTTAATTCCTACACGCAAAAAAGTAGAAAAAGGTTTGGACATTTTATATATGCAAATATTTGTCAACATTTAATGGTTTACAAATTCTTTTTAACTTTTCAATTTTTAAGAACATGAAAATGTATCTGAAAAATTGCAATTAAATACTTTAATATGCATCTACTTATATCTATAAAATTTGTGTTAGGATTCATTTTAAAATACAAAACAGAAGAAAATACTTTGAAATATACACAAAATTCTGTGAAAAATCTCATTAGAATTTAAAAAGATTATTTCCTAATGCATTTTGAAATCCTCTTTTGAAGCATGAAGAAATCATGCAAAGGCGCAAATACAGATCGGTAAAGATATTTATAAGTACATTTTTAGATTTGATCCACGCAAACGATATATACCCAGAGGCAAAAAAGCACTTATGCTATAAAGGCATATCATCAATAAAATATCGCTTATTTGTTGCAATAACGTTTTAATTTGAATCCGCACTTTTAACCAGTAGAGCGTCTTTTTTGAAGTATTAAAAACTGATTTCCCCGATGGCGGTTACGTTATATCGGCGTACTTTTATTTCCGTTTTCATCAAATTCCAAGTAAATTTTTCGAGAATGTGTGATTTCCGATTTCTGACGTTATTGCCGCAAATGAGCGATATAAATAGATGCAAAAACAGCTGGAATGACACCACCTAACTTTCTAAACACTTCATCATTACCAACAGTTTAAACGAATTAGAATCAGTGAATAATTCAGCAAGAAAAAAGAGAAATTTACAGTATGGCGTTTGATAATTTTCCCCGGATTCCTATAAATATATCATTAATTTAGCGTTCCTAAAAACATCTGTTTTTAAATTTGGTACTATTTCAACAAAAATAACAACTAGATAGCTG
>JAWZYV010019186.1:0-26055 GCA_038373885.1 Cheiracanthium punctorium
TCAAAAAATGTCAAAAAAATGTGAAAAAAATGTATAAAATTGATTGATAAAAAATATGTTAAAAAATAGTAAAAAAATGTTTTTCTGTTTTATGTAAACGAGTTTATAGTAGACCTAAAGGGGATCCTTGTACTCGTGAAAAAAAAAAACAAGGAAATGCATCGAGTGACACTACGTCCTGTCTCCTTTACAAGGAGGCTAACGTGATGTGGAAACGTGTCACATTCTTTTAAAGTTTTTTTCAGATTTTCAAGATTGTACCCGACCGAATTTTTATTCATCAGCTGTCGCTCCGTCTCCCCTGCTCCGGTCGAATTCTCCTCCATCAGCTGTCACTCAACTCCACCCCCCTCTTAGCACATCGTGGATTATGTAACCTCTGCTTCACCCGTTGTGCAATCCCTGCTCCGCTGCTCCGCCGGGATTGGGGTGTCGCAGTACTGTCATTTTCTCACTACTAATAGCATCTTTCTAATAAACAATTTCTCAGTAAATGTATTTTATTTTTAATACATTTTTCTATTTAAAAAAAAATGTAAGTCTTTTTTTTTTAACTTTACCTGATTACAACGATTTTTTTAAATAATACTGTAGGATTTTTTATAATCTGGAAATTTGTGTTATGCAGAAACGGTAAGTCCCGTCGACTTTGAATTTGAAAAATTCTACTGCATTTATTTAAGGGACTTTTTTAGTTAGCACATATTATACTAATTTTAGGAGGCTTAATTAAAAAAAAAACCTGGGTGTCAGTATTTTAAAGCCTCTAATTTATGGGAATCATTAAGTTAATTGAGCTGTTTTGATAGATTTAAAAGGTAGCCACATTTTCGATAAATTTAAGTACTGCATACTGTCTTTTACTAAATAAGTAATTAACAGAATATTGATATCTGTTTTTCGTGTGTTTTGTAAATTTAAGAAGTACATTATGTTATTAATTTAATTTCAGTTATCTCTAACATACACTAAAAGCATATAACTATTTCTGAAAAGGTTGTATTGTATTTTGTTATGATAAACCTACACGAGGAGTATTTCGTATTGCCTATCGAAAGGGGGAGTGCCTTGTGCGGGTGACTTTCTTAGTGCTTCTGAAGCGTATTTACGTTACATCATGAGAAAAACCGTCGAAAACTCCAAATTTTTAGATAATCAGCCGTCCGGTAGATCAGAACCCTGGACTTTTATACTTCAGTTATCTACCATCTTCAGTATCTTATCAATTCGGCTCGGGTGGGCACATCTTGTTTTAGATGCCATCTCCGGCCTTTAAATGTCTAATACAAAAGATAGTGCACGAATAAATTTAGATTTATTAATCAAATTTCTATTTGAAAGTATTGAACAAAATTTTTAATCTGGTATTTAAAGAAATACAAAATAAAAATGAGAAAACCTATGATTTGGAAAAAATATTGGTCTTAAAATTAAAATTCAATAATTACAATAAATTTTATTTATACATGAAGAGTAAAAGAATTATCATTAAAACCAGTTAGTATGTAAAACTACTATTTTTTTTCCTTTGAATACTAAGTAATAACTATTATTAATTAATTATGTGAGCTTTCTGAAGAGAAAAAAAAAATCATTGAAATATTAATTACATATATATTGAATTTTTCAAATACAGTCAATAATATTAGAAGAATAAATACTTAATTTTAATTAGAAATAGATGTCAAAATGCTAGAGATCATCAGAATATCACATGAAATACTTTTTAAAAAAAAGTTAGGAAGGAGCTTTACAAAAAATACTGAAATTAACTATTTTTTAATTCAAAGTCATAACTATTTTTAATTATTAATTATCGCAAAATATATTATCGAAAAAATTAGTAAAGTATATAATAATGTGTTATTTTCTTTTTAAACTGAAATAAAACAAAAACGATAATAAAAGAGCGGCAGCTAGAATCGAACCCAAGTTTCCCGGACAAGAGTCACGAGCGATACCTCCTAACCACGCTGGGTACAATCTTTTACATGTTATTAGTTAAGCTGTACAAATCTTGTCACATATCTCCGTGACACTGAGAGCCAAAAGCAAAAAGAAATAGAAATATTATTAAAAGAGTGACTGATTAAAACATAAGGGATAAAAATACTCAAAGGGAAGGATGGAATTATTTATTATGTGTGCATAAAGTCATGGAGAGAGAAATTGAGCGCAAATCTTTTTTTTTTCCCCTTAGATTTTTTAGGTCAATTGATTGCATGAATTTTGTCCAGAGCAGATTTATAACAATTTGGAATACTGTGCTGAAAATTGATGATTAATTGAACCAAAAAAAAAAATTAAGAGCCTACTTATCCTTAAAAAATATGTAACTCTCATACTCTGACTTTCGCGACGGGCGCCATATTGGAATCCCTTCCTTGAGAGAGCGTGGAACCAGCCAATGGGGTGACGAGATTCTTACGACTTTAGAGGTTGGAAATGAAACGTTTTTATTCCCGTAAAAACCCTCCGTAGCGGAGAAAACGACAGCTTGGGGTCGAGTTTTTAGCAGCGGTAGGCGATTTAGGGGAAATTACGACCCAGTGGAAACGCGCCTTTATTCGTCAAACAGGCATGATTTCGACTGACAAAAGCCTAAGATTTGATCTAATGCTACTGAGAAACGCATTGCTTGGTTCTTGCATGTTTCTTAGAACATAAAAATTTAAATGTTACACTATTTTTAATTGTGTAAAACCTATAAAACACCTTGCATATTTGCCATCCAAGACGATTTTTCAAAATTTGGCTATTTACTTATACATTTAGTTCATAACGATTTCTAAGAAAACAGTGCTTCATATGTTTTCTTTGATAAAATGTATGGAACAGCTAGAATATCTTGCTATCAATGGCGATTTATCATTATTTGGCAATTTACACATGCTCATAACCGATAATTATTGCTCATGTAAGGTTGTCGTGAAAACAATTATCCATACATTCATATACATAATGCTTTGCAGATTGGCTTATTTAGCACCACGAAATGTATCATCTCGTTGGGCTGGCAAATATCCAAGCTGTACGAAAACTGGTATAATGGCATAGTTAACGCCGCTAAGTATTTCTACAGGTGTCAAATACACAGGCTGTTCTAACTGGCATTGCTATGATCTGCATTTGAATTATTTTTTATTTTGAAAATGCTGGGTGTTAGCATTTTGGAATGCACACAATATTTAGATTCACCATGCTTGGGGAGACAGCCGTGGTCCTAACTGATGCCAAAATTGTGCTTTTTAAATTAGTTATGTATTAGATAAAGAAATAATCGGTAATTTTAAACCTTGTTATCTGAGAGAACTTACTACTATTTGAAAATTGCGAATATTAAGTAACACACTTTGACTTATTTATTTCACATATTTTTTTTTAATTTGGCACAAAATTGGTGTAATTCTACTTCATGTTTGTCAAATTCACAGTATTGTGCATACTTGGAATTCCTTTGTTTCAAAGGCATGAATGATTTTATGCTGGAGCAAATTGCTAAACCTGGCAACCATTATGCTTATTTTTTCAGTATTTTATTAATATCTTCTAAAATAATTAAAATTTTAAAATTTAAGTCAGCTTATCGACTTCCCTGGAATTTTCCAAATCCGTGGACACCTTTTTTCAAAACACAAATAACCACAGTTTTGGTAGAGATAGCATGACTTTTCACAGTGGCAGCGGTGGCAGTTACTCTTTTTTAGAATAGAGAGAGATGTGCAAATAATTTAACTCAGTGATAAATGCTATTTTCAAAATGAAAAAGTCCAAAAATTATCATAAATCAAGAACTGTGTTTCTCTAGTCTTCAAAAACCATTCCTTAACAACCTTCTAAAAGTGATGTAATATAACACTACCCCCGTAATTTAGTAACACATGGAAAATATTTTGTTTGTACTGATATATCACTATGATCATGATTTTCAAAATTACAATTTTTTTTCCTTTTTTTTAATCATCCATGTAGAATTTGCTAGCCACATTCATAAAGTAACTGACAAGATAAAATGACTTTAAATACCTATACTTGTAAAGTAATTTTAAAAAATGTCTGACATTAAAGGATTTTGAAGCATTAAGTGTCATTTATTTAGTATAAGACTATTAGTTTGCTACCTCTAATTATAAAGTTCTCTTAAAAATGCACTACAAAGATATTTTTTAATATTTTCAGATTTGTTATGTCGAGTGCAGCTAAACTTAACTATCATATAAAAATTTCTAATGATTGTTTGGTTAGTGGTGTCTGACATTCACGAGGGTTATATATTATGTCGTGTAATCCTGAAATAGATGGGAAAATTTTAAAAAGAACTTTTATTCCAGAATAGTTCAAGCTCTATAAAAAAGTTTAAAATTTCGAAGTACAGAACTAAAAAATATATATTTCAATGGACAGGCTACACTTTCTAAGGCATTTAAATAAAATGTCATAAATCCATTATATATTTAATACATTCTTCAGATTTATTGTGCTAGTTATTATTGTTTTAGATTTTAATCTTATGACTTATGAATAAAATTTGACATAAAATAATAGTTTGAATAATTTGTTACAGGTTCATTTTGAAAATTCATAGTTTGAAGCCCAGAGGCAAGGCAACTGGAGAAAGTTGAAACAAACTGCAGTACCAATATTACAATAATCCAAATCCTCCTCCAACATTAGAAGGCAGAAGAATTAAAGGTGTAGGAATTCCTAAAAGCGAATCAATACTTCACCCAAGAATGGAAAAAATTGATGTAAGTGTATTTATTATGTATCTTTTTTTTTTACCACATTATGATATTTGCTTTTTTTAATTAAAAAAACGACACATGAAAATTATAAAGTAAATAAAAAACTTTGTAAAAAACACACATAAGATATCCTCTTACCTATAACATCTTATGTGTGTTTTTTACAAAGTTTTTTATTTACTTTATTGTTTAACACCAGTATTTCGAGTGTTTTTTCCGACATGAAAATTATGACAACACTAACATTCAGTCAACAAGCAGACAAGATACATAGCCAAGTTAGTAGTACTAAAATATCACTAAAACATTCTCATTTTTAAAAATGTTACAAAAAAACAGTTTAAAAGCTTTAGTTCAAAACACATAAAATTTTATAATTAAAACTTAAAAATGAAGTACATTTCGGCCAAGAGCAGTGGTCGAAATTTGTGGTTGCCCGCTTGCCCGGGGCAATCAGATTTTTAAACGGGCAAGTAAAACAAAAAGTTCAGCTGCCTCAGGCCAAAAAAAATGATAAATAAAATAAAATAAATAAAAAATCTCAAGTTGATAAAATGTTCATTTTTTAGAGATCTTTTAAACTAACTAAATTTTCTTTTTACTTTTAGTAAGCGATAAAAAAAAGTGATTTTTGATGAAATTCAACATAGCCTACATGCATGCTCAGACAATGTCCAAAAGCTTCGGAAATGCCATTCGTATGTGTAAAGACGGGTTTTATGGGTTACCGTTTGTCGGCTCATTCCGACTGGTCATTAGAAAAGCCGTAAATTTTTTTGATTACAATGCCCAGCAAGTGAAAACGGGCCAGAAAACAATTATCTGACAACCACTGACCACCAGCAGGATGTGCGTGGAGGGGGGGGGGGAGGGGGAAATTCCAGGAAAGTGTAAATCCTCACTCCTTTGTTCATTCCCTATTTCCCTAGGTAGAAGCGGCAGAATTCTGGGAAATTCAAACAACAGTAAAGGGAAAGAAAAGAATGGGTTCCTTCTGAATACATTGTGAATATTCCTTTGCCAGTTAAAATGAGGTTCGAAAACTGATAACATTAACCGATGTAATGATCATATAAAGCGATAATTTTAACATACAAATGAATAGAGAAAATCGGGACCAAGTGATTTCGATAACAGTAAGCGATTGATAACATTAACCGCGATCCCATTAAGCGGAGTCCACTGTATATAGATATTTATCAATTTATTTTGCATAGTAACGGCCATAATTTAAATATATATATATATGTATATAGCAAAAATTAACGGGCAATAAACTTTACTTGGGGGCAATCAAAATAATTGCAGTGATTGCTCAAGGGGCAAACAAAAAAAATCACAATATTCTACCCTTGGCCAAGATTCACAATAAGCATAAAATATTTGGCACAAATTTATTGTTTTGAAAGTTAATGCTGTTCCGATGAAATGTAAATTCGTGTTTTATAAACTTTTTTTTCTTTGTTGGTTGGGGGGAATCAGTAATTTATATTAATATCAAGGCTTTGCAGAAATATGTGTTTGTTAATGGTTCTTCGAAGAATATTTAGTCTTAAAAACGCAACCTTTGCATAATTCTTTCTATAAAAAGCAGATCCTTCACAAATCAGTGTTTATTTTCAAAGTTATTATTCTTGGGTCTTGGAACGCATCCCTCATGTAAGTCAACAATCTACTGTATTTTAAAATTCCATTAATATATCCTTTAAAGTGTTTTATTAGTTCAATAATTGATAGTAGGTTCTTAATATTTTTTAATGTAGTGTTGAGTTATCTGGAAATTTCATGCTGCTTTCAAAGGAAAGCGGATTGAAATGAAAAATTTTCACAAATTTGACTGCAGTACCATCCTTTGTAATAATATGTTATTTGTTTTCAATCATTCAGATGTACCAAGACCTGTCCTTAAGCAACCGAAAAAAATTGGCATACTTTTTGTACAACACATAACCCAATAATTTATTTAATTTTTACAAAATAAAAATTTTCTGAGTGATAAACCTTGATATTCTCCTAAATTTAATTGTGTATTATTTTAAATGTTATTAAAATTCTTTTTTTTTTTTTTTTTTAGGTTGATGAAAATGCTCCTGAATTGGATCAACAAACACTGGAAAGGAAAATGGAATTTTGAGAAAAAAGGTCAAAGAGTTAGAGGAGAAATTAGAAGCAGCAGATGCACGATTTCTGGCATTAGAGAGCAAAGTAAAAACATCCAGTCTTTGTGTGATTCTTCTGATTTGACCTCCAAGCTGCCCGCTGCAAGAGCACATTCATCTTTTGAAATTTTTCAACTGCATCTCTTGTATCATTCTTTTCATGAATGAATCATGGACATTGATGTTCACTCTTCATAATACATGGAGACATCGACTCTCCAGTCTGCATCCATACTATGGTTTTTAACCCAAAAAATGTTTTAAAGTCTTCTGGTCCACTTCGTGACATTCAAGAAAAAATTCTTTAACAAAAGATTCAAGAAAAAAGTCTTCTGGACCACTTTGTGACATTCAAGTTACTCTTTCGTGTCTATAGCATCACAAAGCTGCCTGTTGCATGAGCGCATTCATCTTGAAAATTTTCAACTGAATCTCTTGTATCATTCTTTTCATGAATGAATCATGGACATTCATGTTCACTCTTCACAGTAAAACAAGCCGTCGGCACTGTAGTCTGCATCCATACTATGGTTTTTAACTCTAAAATTTTTTTTAACTCTTTCAAGACATTCATGGCATTCAAGTTACTCTTTCCTGTCTATAACATCCTGAAACTGTCTTATGCATAAAGAAAAACATCCAGTCTTTGTGAGATTCTTCTGATTTGACCTCGAATCTGCCCGCTGCGAGCACATTCATTTTTTGAAATTTTTCAACGTCATCTCGTGTATCAATTTTTTCATGAATGAATCATGGATATTGATGTTCACTCTTCATAATACACAGAGTCATTGACTCTGCTGTCTGCGCATTTCCGGATATTTTTTTTCCTAACTTGTGCTTATTTCTTTAAAATTGAAATTGATATTAAAAAGAAATGTATTAGGTTTTAAATTGAAATGATATTCTATGCTTGGGCCTTTTCAATATGAATCTAAGTGGTTGCATCGGCACCATGATCCAACAGCGAAAAATCTTGCTTCGAGAAAATAATGTGTTTAAAAGTAGTGTGTTGAAGTAAAAACATATTATGTGTTAAAATAATATATTTTTACTTCAGATTTTCTGAATAAAGCCAAAAAAAAAAACTAAAGCTGCTTCTTTGAAGTCAGCACAGTCAAAGTGAGAGTTTTTTCAAGTCAGTTAAGTGGTCATAATTAATAAATTGTTAGTCACCAGAAATCTAGAAAATGGTGTATTAATTGATTTATTTGCCTTTTATTCAACAACTTCATTTTCTTTTATTGTTCTTAACTTTATTTAATAAAACTTCAAATCAGTAGTTAATTATATTTAACCTTTTCTGTGGAATTTTAGAAATTAAAAATGCTATAAGGGTAAGTACGTATCCAGTATCTGGCTGATTTTTTAATATCCGAAATACTGTCGTATATCCGATCTACCAAATATCCGACTGCTCTGCTGGATATCCGGATGTATACTACTAAGGTTTATTCAAATTAATTATTGATTGATGACACTAGTATGGTTGAAATATTGGTGTAACACATACATAAGTATTTATTTTCTTTTTAATTATGTATGTTATTAGTTAAATAATTGTGATATAAAATGCATTAAAAATAATACTCGTGCATTCTATGGTGAAAGGTGAATTATGTGCACATTAAATTGATGCTTCTTAAAGTCCTCTTGGTAGTCGTTTAAAAGTTGTACAACTTGGATTTTGTATCTTAGATTTTTTAAATAAAGATTTTGATTGCATTCGTCAATTAGCCTCTTTCTTGTCTATTTCCTCCCCCCACACCTTGATTTCTTTTTTTCATTTTATGTGGATGAATAAATTGAAAAACGATGTTTATTGGTTCCTTGATCTTGGCTACTGTTGTAGTATAAAGATCATTTATTTATTTTTGCCATATTACAAGTTTTTCAGGTAGATATTGTCTTATCTTGGATTCAAATTTCAAATATTCAAAAGTAGAAAAATCATATTGGCAATTTATTTCTATCTATACAATTTTAAACCACAAGTTTTAAAATCTTTCCACAGTTTATTACGGAACAAGTGTAAAGATTTTTCATATTCTCCCCCTACTGCAAACAAAAATTGATGATGTAAACTGAATTGCCAAAATTTTTAAGGATCATATGGAATGAAAATAAAATTAGCTACAAAATACTTGTGCTAGCATTCACTTTTTCAGAATGCTAAAATTTTTATATTTTTGCTGTCTGAACAAATGTTATTCAATTTTCCTAGCCTTTAAATCCAAATTCTACAAAGTAAAATAAGGATATAAAATTTTCACTTTTTACACATTAATTTCTAAGAAAAGTTGTCATTCTTCATTTCGAGAATTTGACTATTCCTGCAGGCATCGGCAAAAATTAGAGAATGTAATAAAAACAGTCTGGACATATATGAATTTAAAATAGTTGAAAGTTATACAGTAGAGAGCCAGAAATCTGCACAGCTTCGGACCAAGGCTTGTGCGGACTTTAGGATTTTGTAGATTTCAGGCCCATAAAAGATAAATAATTACATTTCTGATTTTAAAAATGTAGAATACAATGAAATAAAAACACTGTCAAAAGTATTTCATTTATATTTTCAAATTAAATGAAAAATCATAGGAGAAAAAAGAAAAAAATTACATGATGACTAGAAAAGCAAATTGTTTCAAAATTTCCTTTTCTAATTTTGGAAACATGTTCTATGGTTATTTGTTTTAAAATATTATTATTTTTTCTAATTTCAGCTTCATTCTTTTATTTATATATTTTTGCAAATTGTATATTATCAATAAGTCTTGTTTTGTTGAAGAAATTTGCTGTACTAAAAACTTAAGGTATTCTTATCCTAACTTTTATCAAATGGACTTTATTATTATTATTACCCAAATTTTCATCATCATCATCAGAAGCATATTTATCTGGATTCAAGACACTTTTGAACAATTTCATCACTGGCAAATGACTGCAAATTTCATTATTTATATCAGAGAAGTTGTGCGGATTTTTGGCCGTCAACTGTAATAGGTTCTTGATTTTGTTATCTATTAAAGGTGAAAACCAAATTTTATGTACTAAGTATTTAAAAATGGCAGAATAAAAATCTCTACACATTAACAAATTTCTTCGTTGATTGAAATATTGCAACAGCTGAGGTTTAATAATGCGAAATTTGGGACGAGTTTTTTTAGCAAAAGAATTATTTGACCTATAAATTACGGTTATAAATAATGTTATTCATCATAACAAAATAACACTAGAACGCTTTTCTGTTTTAAATTTTCATTAAATTAAATTTTAAAACAACTACAACTGAAAAAAATTAATAATTGTATATTTCAACAAAGTTTTCTCTGGTAGTAAATACAGCATATTTTCAACCATTTTAAATGTTTAAGAAGTTAAATCTTATTGAAACACCAATTATAAACACCTTTGAAAAAACAAAAAAATACTATAAATTATCTCGAATATCCCCTTATGTTTATTACTTTTCTGATTATTCAGTACTATTAATTTATTCTTGTATAATTAAAAAAAACCAAAAAACGGTTGCTGATTAAAGTTTAATAACTTATACAAATTTATTTTATGTATAGAAATTTATTAATCAGTCCAACATTCTTATATAAATTATATATATAAATGTAACAATTAAAAAACTTTTTTAAAGTTATACCAAGCCGATAAGGTAAATATGTTCAAAAAAGAAAAGCGTAAAACACAAAACTGAACGCGCAAACTGGTATACAAGAAAGATTGCGAGCTCGTAAAGAAAACGACGCCAACAACGCGATAACGCGCCAAGCAAAACAACCCCCGCTTCAGCAGTTCGACCCAATATGGCGGTTCGGTCGGCCTGTGTGTAAAGGGGTTCTACTACACACTATATATACCTATTTTCGCGTCACAAGCACTTTCGGCCAAGCACATGGCCATCATCAGGCGCCTTTCTGCTTCTTTGCTTCTCGTTCTTTAATACTTTTTGGCCACACCCACCAACTTTCGTCAATGTACGCTAGAGTCGTGTCATTAACTGCATTGACGTCATTCATTATTTCTATTACTCCTCTCTTTAGACCGTAGCTTTTATTTTTGTAGTTTGCTATTTTTTCAATAATATCAAATCAATGGTAAGGGGGTGGTTTACGCTAATCTTGAGAGGGCAGTACTTCGTTTACCAAAACGTAAATCGATATTATGTGTTCTTTTTTTTCTTTCTTTAATTTCCATTTAATCACACCAATATAGCTTCCAGAACTATTGTTTTCTTCAAATTTAAGATTAATTTTGTATATGCCGGCAGTTTCTTCTTGGTTTATTTTATCTTTATCAGTTCTAATGCTATTGAAAATGTTTTTATTTGGCTTGATGGGGATGTGGATTCCTTTATTGGCAGATATATTTGCTATTTTAGTGGCTATTCCTCTGCAGTATGGGATTGCTTTCGTGAAAGTTTATTTTATTTTTTGTGCACTGTTTATTATATTCAATTTTTTAATTCTTTCTTTGTAGGTTTTGTTAACAATTCTTTTTGGATTATTTGCTATTTCACATTGATGTTTAATGAAGTTGATTTCTTCTTTTAAGAGGGTTTCGCCGAAAAAGATTTTGATAGCTCTATTAATTTATGAGAGAATAGCAGCTGTTTTATATTTAGTATTGGAGTTTAAATAAACAAGCTGGTTATTGTTTGTGGGTTTTCGATAGACAGTGGTATTTATTTTATATACATCAAAACTTATGGTGAGTTTTAATGTCATTTATTTATGTCCCTCAATCGAATTAAAAGAAATGAATAAAGAAATTATTCAACCTATTTCTCATTTGTATAATAATGAAGCAATAGCTAACATCCTTAACCCATTTGTGCCTGGATATTTTTGCGACTTTCTTCGATTTTTACTGATATGAGAAATAATAGATAAATTTCTGATGTCAACTTCTTGAACAAGGGATTATTTATTTTAAAATCATTATGCATAAAAATCGAAATATCAACATCCTACTTGGTCATGTTAAAATATTTTATAGAGTTGAGGCTCAATACTCATGAATAAAGGCTAGGAAAAATAAATAACGTTTTCGACTAATAGCGAAAATGCCGTCCCAAAAAAGGGACGCTAGGCATAAATGGGATAAGAGTACTATAAACATTATTCTTACAATCTCATATTTTCAATTTAACGGTAAGTTTTATAACAAAAACAGGGCATCCAGATGGGATCTCCCTTTTCGTGTATTATAGCAGAATGGAAAAGGAGGAGAATCAAAGAATACATAAAATTAAATAAAGTCATTGAAGTCTAGTGGAGATATGTGAATGATACTTTTGTTGTTGTTGAAAGTAAAAATTTAGAAAACCTACTTAAAGAGATAAATGAAATTGACAATAACATCAAATTAAACTTTGAAGGAGAAAAATTAGAGACGAAGAAAATAAAATTAATACCACTATCTATCGAAGACCCACAAACAATAATCACTTTGTTAATTTGAACTCTAATAACCCCTTTAAATATAAAACAGCAGATATTCGCTCAAGCATTAATAGATCTATCAAAATCTGTTCCAACGAAACCCTCTTAAAAGAAGAAATCAACTTCATTAAACATCAATGTGAAATAGCAAATTATCCTATAAGGATCGTCAAAAAAATCTACAAAGAAAGAATTAAAAAATTGAATATAGTAACCAGTACACAAAAAACAAAACAAACTTTCACTAAAGCAATCCTATACTGCAGAGGAATAGCCATTAAAATAACAAATATAGTTGCCAAAAAAGGAATCCCCATCAAGCCAAATAAAAACATTTTCAATAGTGTTAGAACTGATTGAAAATGTTTTTCAATCAGTTCTAACACTATTGAAACTTGGTTTATTTAATACTATAATTGACTACTTGGTTTATTTAAGATAAAATAAACCAAGAAGAAACTGGCAGCGTCTGTAGAATTAATCTTAATTTTGAAGAAAACAATAGTTCTGGAAGCTATATTGATGTGACTAAAAGGAAAATTAAAGAAAGAAAAAAAGAACACATTATAACGATTTACGTTTTTGTAAACTAAGTACTGCCCTATCAAGATTAGCTCAAATCACCCCCTCACCACTGATTTTGATAATATTAGAAAAATAGCAAACTACAAAAATAAAAGCAACGGTCTAAAGAGAGGAGCAATAGAAATAATCAATGGCCTCAATGCAGTTAATGACACGACTCTAGCGCACATTGACGAAAGTTGGTGAGTGTGGCTAAAAAGTATTAAAGGAAGAGAATAGGGATCGACCGATACCACATTTTCGCCGATGACCGATACCGATACTTTACCTATAAATTCATTTTCAGAAATAGCCGATACCGATACTTTTAAGTTAAGGTATCGGCCGATACCGATACGTTACATAATTTAATGTCATTTAAACATACATCTGTATTTTCGGCAGTTTTTGTAACGAGAGTGTAGTTCTCGTTAAAATGAATAACAGCATGATGAAATTTGATCCCAATAGAAAGCATTAAAAAGAAAAAGCTGTAGATACACTGAAGTGTAAATTTACAGTAGTTCTAGTCTTTTTTTTTTTTTTTATTCAATCCTGACGACGAAGGGCCGAATTTATAAAAAGCTGAGCGCTGGGAAGCGTCTTGGTGTGCAGGTTCGGATTTCTTTCTATTCGCGTGGCTGTCGATCTAGTGGTCTATAGTTTGGAACGATTTTCTCCAGATGTTACGTGAATATGCGTTAGACTCCCTTAAAAAGTCCTCCGCCCAAGTCTACCCTATAGGTAGATGCCCCTCATTTAGGCTTGACAGAAAGGGGGAGGAGTTAATGGGATATATTAATAAGAGAATTCATTTCCAGTGCCAACTGGTGCAAATATTTAAATCAATTTTTCTCAACCTCCATTTTGTCGCCTAATTGTTGCTATACGCCAGATAAAAGGTTTCCATATTAGACCCAAAAAAGCTTCCTGCTTGCTCTTACTATATGTGTCTTTGTTGTTGGTTCATGCCTCGATTTTGTGCTTACAAAAAGTAAACACATGAAATTTATTCAACTTCAAAGCTTGCAAGTTTTATTTAGATTTTCTTTAATTATAATTCTTTCATATATGAAAATAATTTTTAGATTACTTAAACTGCATTAAATTATGATAATGTATAAACTGTACAGTATTATGTAAGTGCATATGTATTTAGATAATGTTCATTAAATACATATGTAAATACATCCCTTAAAATGCATAATAAGTTCATATTAATTAATGGTTTTATTCATCTGCTCCAATTATTTAACTACTAAGTGAATTATTAAATGTTTTAGCAAGATTTCTTTTTAATATGAACTCATATGATCATTTTTAAGTTCTTTTAGAAAATCCGAATATTTTGATTCTCCGGACAGGGTTAAGTCGCAAATAATCCGGATGATCCATGTATTTGATCTTTTACGTACTAAGAACAGGTACACACCGATTATTCCTGTGTTTTCCTTATATATAAACCAAATACTATTCACAAGAAATATGTTTTTTACCCCAAAATTTGAAATAAACTAAATAATAATTAGTAATACTAATTATACTAATACAGCTTTAAATTTTTAAATTAACAATATAAATAATTATTAGATATTGGTAATTATTACACTTCTCAAAACAGAGTGATACACAAATCCTACGTTCTTTCAATAATCTGATAGATAATAAAATCATTAAATGTTTGATAATTCGTACTTTTGATAGTGTGTAATGCTTTAAAAATGAATCATTTAACTTCTGGACCAACATAATTAAAGTTCACGGGAGTCGCCAGTTTTCAAGTCACTGCAAAAAGTTAACTTCTTTGCAACACAAAAAAAATGAATAAATTGTTTTTACATATAGGTTTCGTTTATAATTTTAGAATCATTAATTTTGTCATTGAAACAGCTACAATATGAAGAAAAATATTTTTGCTCGTTTTCAAGCTACGCCTCGGAGGGTCTAAATAAAAGATGCTTAAAGATGGCGAGATTAAACGAAGGTTAAACAAAAATCCAAAAGTGATAAACTAAATTCAATTTTCAAGTCTTAAAAAAAGTTGCTACTAAAAGTATCCATATTTAATGAAATTGATCTCCAGTGTTTTTGTTTTTATGATCATTGTAACATGTTTTTCTGTGGTTGATATGAACAAATTTTATCTGTTTTAATTCTAAGCAGGGACGGCGTGGCACGGTAAGCAAGATCTGGGTGCCATCGTCGAAAGGGATGCCATTTCGAACTAAAACTGAGAAAATCTTGATCTAGAGCAGTGGTTCCCAAACTTTTTTGTCCTTCTCTTTAAAAAATCTTCAACTAGATTTTTTTTTCGCGACTCACTACTACATAACGATAACCAATATAGGCTATATAAAATTGTATAGTTTGCTATATATATAAAATACTAAAGTTTAATTTTTCCCACCCTTTTCGACCGTCTGAAATTGCTCCCGTGACCCAACAATGGGTGGCGGCCCGTAGTTTGGGAACCACTGATCTAGAGCACAAAAGGGGAGCGTTTTTTTACGTTTGCAGAGGGGCACCAGAGGGGGGGGGGATATGTCCGACAAACGTCATTAGGTTCAAATCCTATCTTCGTTTGCATGCGCAGAAATACGATTCACTTCCGAAAGAAGAATGCTACATTCGGTTTCAAATATTTCCGGCTGACTAATATTAAAATGTCTGTATCTGAAGTTCTATAATCTAAATAGAAACAAATTCCTCAAACGTATTTCGAAGGCTGAAATATTACACTTTAACACACATATGTGCAGTCGCCAGCCCTCAGGCCGGAATTGCATGCCGCCACGGCGTTTGATCCGGCCCAAGGAACATTTGAAAACTCCGTATAAACCATTAGATATCCTATATAAATCCCAATTATACGGTCCGCCACTTCGCTAAAATCCGCAAGTTTGGCCCGCGACTTCGCTAACAACCTAAAGTTTGGCCCACAACTTTTGAAAGGTTGCCCATTCCTGCTTTCACACTTTAAAGGTCGTCATCCCCTGAAATATCAAATGAGTCAAGGACCGTCTCCCCCATCAATTTTGATATCTATATCATACCCAAGCATGGGCGCCGGCAGCATAAGGCAAGGGGGGGGGCAATGCCCCCCTGGATTTTTGTATGCAGTGTTTTCCCTTGCTTTTTTGCTCTTTCCAACATGGTAACCATACGTTGAAGTAGTCATTGCCCCCCCTTGAGTAGTCTTTGTCCCCCCCCTGGGAAATATTCTGCCAGCGCCCATGTACCCAAGCCGAATCAGATGTCCTTGCGCCATTTTTTTTAAATAAAAATGTAAAGCATGTCTCTTAAGCGTGAAATCTATATCAAGAGCTAGACATTTTCCCACTATATCAAAAGCCTACATATACAGTCAAATCCCCATATAACGAAGTCTCTTTACAACGAATTTCTCCCTATAACGAAATTTTTCATTTAAACGTAACTTTAAGGTTTAAATAACACTATAAACATTCTCCATATAACGAAGAGCTTACTTCCCATAGCGAATATTTCAGATTTACCTTTGATTTTTTTTTTTGTTAGTTTTTAAGAAAATTTTTATTTTTGAAGAGTAACAGATGATAAAAATGGAGGCCAGGAAAGTGAAACTGACTCCGATAATGAAGACACTTCACCAGCGCCTGATTATCACCAACAGGGGAACCAGGCATTGATAGATTTGGGGGGCCCCCAATCAATGAAATTTGTTATATTTTTCATAAAATTTTGATATAAAAAAGAATATTTCAGAAAAAAACATTTAAAATTTGGGGCCCTTTCAAATCGGGGGCTCTGGGCAAAGTCCCAATTTGCCCATATAATAATAAGGCCCTGCGCTTCACGACCAAAACCACATCAAGCTTTAATGCTTCAATCTTTCAAAACCATTAAAAAGAGGTTTCCAAATGGAAGAAAATGTGCCTCACTCTACTTTCAGCGGACTTTTAAAATGTGAATATTTTTATGAAAATTTAAAATCACAGAATGCAAAAAAATGTAAAATAACGGAATTTTGAATTAAAATAAACGTAAGTGCATTACATATTTTATTCTCTAAATTCGTGGATTGTCCTTACTTTTGAACATTTCATTTATACAATGAAAAGTAAGAAACCGTAAGTTTAACAAATTTGTAATAAATACCAATTTATTTTTAATTGAAAGTCATAATTTAATACTTTTAAACATCGAATTAACTAAAAAGTTTGTAATATTTGCTGAAATAACTGCAAAAACCTCTAATCTCTGTACAATGAAATTTTCTCTATAGCGAATTTTTTAACTGGAACCGAGCGAGTTCGTTATAGGGAGATTCAATTGTGTATATATATTTATATATTTATGAATGAACTCTTTTTAGAGTCCACAGAGTGAGAAAATAAACGTCTATAAAACTGAAATGAAATTATAGCCTACCTCTCGACATTTGTTTTTTGCAATCCTTGCAGAAAGCGTGTTTAGAGTTGGGCATCAATTCAAAACAATTTAGAAGAATAGACGTTTGTCCTGTTGAACTGTCATCTAACGATTCTTCGTCCATAATTTCGACCACACTTGGTGATACAACATTAATTTAGCGATAGTTAGAATTGAAAAAAAAAAAAAAAAAAACACAGTTCGAAAACTCTAGCGCAAACAAATGTGCCAATGAAACGACGCCTCTCATCTCATTACCAAAATAAAGATTCTAGAATGGTGTTGCGCCTGCGTGGTTTCTTCTAAAAAGCGAAGTATCGGTGAAAATGGATGAAAGCAAAAGAAACCGATACCTTCCCGATACTTTTAGAATCGAAAGAACCGATACTGATACCTAAAAAAATAGGAGGTATCGGCGCCGATACTATCGGTCGATCCCTAGAAGAGAAGCAAAGAAACAGGAAGACCTGATGATGGCCAACTGCGTGGCAGAAAGTGCTTATGATGCGAAAATAGGTATAATAGTATATAGTGTCTAATTAAGTCGCAATTTCAATTCAACTTTGTATGAGAGAACTACAATTTGCCCCCATTCAGTCATGTTGGTGTCGATTTCTGTGGTCCTCTGCTCATCAAGAATAAAAATCAGGGGAAGAATAATTTATGCGAAGTGTATATAGCGATTTTTGTTCATCTTGCTTCTAAAGCAATACATATTGAGTTAGTCTCCGATCTAACTACTGAAGCATTCATAGCTTGTCTGAAAAGATATTTTACACGAAGAGGTAAGAGAGCCTTCATTTTTATTCAGACAACGCAACTAACTTTTTTGGAGCTAGTTGTGAACTTGACTGTTCCAACTCGTTAGGCAATCAGATGATGCGCTTAGCTCTTTTTTTTTAATCCATATAATGTATTTCATGGAAATTCATCTTTCCTTGGCCTCCACATTTTGGAGTCTTGTGGGAGGCAGGTGTAAAGTCTGTAAAGCATCATTTGAGACGCGTTGTAGGGATGCGAAGTTACCGTATGAGGAACTCATAACAGTTTTGGTTCAGATCGAAGCAATTCTAAATTCAAGGCCTATTTCCCCAATGTCATTTGACACGAATGATCTCCAGGCTCTAACCTCTAGACATTTTAAAATTATTCTCCCAATTACGGCCATTCCTGAACCAGAGTTGTTGAATCTACAGGAAAACAGATTATGGTGGTGGCAGCTCACTACAAGACTAGTTGAAGGCATTTGGCTCAGGAGGAAAGGGGATTATTTAAGTAATCTCCAACAAAGAACAAAATGCAGGTGGGAGAAACCAAATGTAGCTATGAATGACATGGTAATTATAGTGGACGATAATCTTTCTCCCTGTTAATGGAATCTAGGTAGAGTTACTGAACTAGTTAGCCGCCCTGATGGGAAAGTAAGAGTGGTTAAGATTGACTGCCACGGCGATTTTAAAATGAAGTATTTCAAAAATATGTATTTTGCCAATATCATAAGGTGATTAACCTTATATTATTGTACATCATTTTCATATTACATTGTAATTAATCTATTTTCGTTATTTTGATATTTTTCGAAGTATTATGTGTTGTTGATGTTGTAAGTCGTTGTCATTTTATTTTGCTTAATGCGTAATGCTTTTGTGTATATCTTGAAATCTACGTTTCTTCACCTTCAATACTTTAAAAAAAAAACACCTTCCACATTTAAGGGCACACGATATCCTCTTCGTCTGTTTATTTCTGTGAGAGTTAACGAATCTCAAGGTCAAACTTTTGATAAAAAGATGCATATTTTTACCTAGACTTTTTTTACTAGACCAGCTATTACTCATGGCGAAATAACTTGAACCTGTGTTGGTTTTTCTTGAGCGAAATCTTTAGTATTCGTGAGCAAAATTACAGCAAAATGAGAAGACGGAAAATTGTATTATTTCTTGAAAACTTTTCAACGGTGACTTAAGAATGTCGTATTGTGTACGTAGTAACAGACTGCGCAGAAAAAATTTGAGTGTATTGGTAAATATTATTCAGTCATCCAGGTGAGATGAGGAAAAGATAAATCATGCATTTACCATTTTTGAGTTTCCACAATCTTACAGCTCTGGTTCAAATTCTCATTCTTCACCATACCACTTAAAATGCATATGCAGCAAAACCTATAAAAAAATCAAGAGTTCTGATCACGCTAAAAAAATCAAGAATCTAACCCTAGTAGCAATGACTGCTTGTTTTCTGCTCGGTCGTTCATCGACTCATCGTTAACTCATCGAATTCAGTCATCGGCAAGTGCACTTTTGTTTATCTGCAATAGATGAATTTTTATTCATGGATAGAAGTGATCTAGACGAGCAGTTACGCCGATGGGAAACCGAAAAACAATATCTTATCCGAAACTGCAGCTCTATAGTCAACGGGCCTTGCAGGTGTCCCCAGTGGTTTACACTTTACCCAAATTCCTATAAATATTTGCGTAATTTAGATCTGCCTTTGCATAATCTAAGGGAAACTTTGAACAATTCTTGAATTAATCGCATAATTTACTTCAAATTTATTGTATTGGGGTTGGGAGGGGGCAGGGGGTGGTATCCCCCCTTCCCCCCCCCACCCCCCACAAAATTTAAATTTGAAAAGAAATATTTACCAAAAAATGTAAGTGTTTATTATATAAAAATCGTTTGTAATATTTAAATTATTTTTTAAAAATGTGTTTAAAAAAAAGAAAAGAATATCTATTTAAATAGATTTTCTTAAGCTGACGCTCAATTGAGCGTCAGCTGCATTATAAGAAAAACGGAAACTTCATTACAATGAGCAACTCTTTTGAAACCTCTTTAATGTAAACAGCATGAAGAGAAATCAGTTAATTTTTAAAAGTTATCCAAGAAATATGAAAGTTAAAATCGCACTAAAATTCCTATACATTGGTAAAAAGTGAAATTAATTTCTTTACAATCGAATAATTTGAATATTATTAATAATAGCTGAACAAAACTTCGTCAAAATTTCACGCAAAGTCCCAACCTGAGACTAAAATAACCTATACTTCACACTTTGCCTTTCACGTGACAAGATTCGCTGGTCTAGAGGTAGCGCACTTATCTCGTAATCTGTACGCTCAGGGTTCGGGCCCGAGGAAGGAAGGATTTTTTTTTTTTTTTTTCAGAAAAACGGAAATTTAGCATACAAAAGACGAAAACATAATAAACAGAACGGACATTTTTTGAAAATTTTGATGCCAGTCGCTTATTTTTTATTAACAAATATATTTTTCACAGTTTATCGGTTTCTTTTCGTTATTTCATGGGAGTCATCGGGAAACGATGATCGGCTTTATGGCTCCCCGAGCGGACATTTTGTACCAGTTGCCGATGAAATTTCCCCTTTTTTGGATGAAAAGCCGTGATCGGCCATTGCTCCTTCTCCTCGGATTTAACTCACCCGCCTCTCATCGACCGATGGGTTATTGCTACTAGGGTAAGTTATTATTAAATAAAGGATTTACAACTTCTCTATTAACAAAATCAGTTACAGTATCAGAATAATATTTAAAACAAAAATTTAGTTCTTGAATCTTCAAAAATTGCTCTCAAGCATAAATAAATATACTCTCTGTTAAGATCAGTGCATTAGATTAAAAATAAGTGACTTCGTTTAAACACACGTGCTCAGAAAACAGAAGTGTACGTACGTTGCGTATGGCACAAAGCGTCCACTTTTCTTCAGCAATAATATTATCAGCCTAAGAATTGACAAAAAAAAAACAAAAAAAAAAGATGAATGCATGAGAAGTTGTCGTCATTCTAACGAAAGAGAAATGTAAGAAAATCAGAGTAAATCAAAATTTAGAAGAAAGTGGGTGAAATTATCAAAATATAAGATAATAGGTTAAAATACAAGACTAAAATGAAAGGAAATGAATAATAAACAAAATACTAGAGAAAGAAAAATAGACAGACAAAAACAGAAGAAAAATTCAGAAATTGAAATATTATATATTGATGATTACATAATGTTAAAAGGTAGCAGACGACGGTTTTGAGTATTACAAAAATGATTCTTCGCCAGTATTGCAGTGTGTTTAAGCAGTGGCGGACTAACGTTAAGTGAGGCCCGGGGCGGTCGCCGAGTTTGGGGGCCCCTCTTTTAAAATAGTATTTTTTAACCGAAAATTACATTTTAAAGCTAACATTCATAACTGAAAAAAAAATCTGGAAAGATCTATTAAACTTTTTTTTATTTCTACATTTTGGTAAAATCGAAAAATAGTCTGCTTCGACGGGTTCGTAGAAAATTAGTAAATTAGTTCGCATGAAACTTAAACTTATTTTATTTTGCTGGTACCGGCTTGCCCAAAGCATATAGGAATGATGATAACATAACTCAGTACATTTAAAACTTTTAACTACCTACACTTCGCATATTAAAATATATCTAAACCACTGAACCTTAAACTTATTTGTTTTGAAAGGAAATAATTCATTCTGTTGAAGACACTTTTATTCAACGGAAACCTGTTTTTAGAGAGCAAATATTTCGGTACCTTTCGATTCCGTTTAAATCCAACTCGTGACCCAAGGGTTATTTTTTGCGACCCCATTGGAGGTAGCAATGCAAAGATTGATGACCATTAGATTAGAGAATTAACAAATAATAATAATAATAATAATAGAATACTGATTTAAACATTTATAAAATAAAAAAAGTCTCCCTCAAGGTATTCTTATTTCCTTTTTTAGTAAATTGCTTTTTAGTTTCTGGAATTTTTATTTGATTAGTTGTAAGATACAATTTATGTTCTTTACACACATTTTATATACTTCAGTTTTTCTTCAAATTTCAATATTCTTTAAATTATAAGCACTTCATATGAAGTTAACTGAAAAAAATTTCCATATTTGATTTATCAAATATTATATTTTTAGTCAAAGAACGACGGTTTAGGTCTGATTTACACAAAAATGCCTTATTAAAGGGTAGAGAAGCTAGATACATTCAAAATTTCTTAAAATTAAAAATTAAATTTATATTCAAAGAACGAGGGCTCAGGTCTGATTTACACAAAAATGCACCTTTAAAGACGTAGAGAAACTATATATATTTCAATATTTCTTACAGTTAAAGAATTACATTTATGCTTTACAATTTTATATTTATTTAAAAACAACTCCTTTCAATATAAAATCTAAAATAAAAAATCTAAATGTATCAATTGTTTTTGAAACAAAGCTTATTTAAGCCAAAAAAAAAGTCACCCCATTTTACAGATTTTGCAGTATTTAACTAATAATTAATGTTTACAATGAGATTTCAAAAGCCTTATTTGTATCGCGAAATTCTAAGACATTGCATAAGCGAATATAGTTACATATAAAAGTTGTTTTAATAAATATAAACATAAAATACAATAAAGATTTAGATAACTATTGATTTGAAAAAAAATGTAATTCTAGCGGTTCCCTTACAACAATTAATACAAGAATAAAAATACTTAGAAAATGTATTTTGTCAAAAGACATAGAGGACAAAATGCAATGAAGAATTGCAGGTGCACTAGACATTAAAATTGTTAAATATTGAAAAGTAAGTAGTCAATTTTGATTCATTTAAATTACAATACAAAACTACAAATTTATTAGACAATTATTAATTTACTATCTATGGATTATGTAAATATTTCTGTAAAATTAAAGCTAAAAATTATTAAAGGCAGAAATGAGCAAAGAAATGTGATCAAATTTAAAAGTGGATTTCATTTTTATAAAACATAATATATTATGACAGAAATTGCAACCGAACTGTCAAAATGACTGAAAATAGACACTTTGACTATGTTTGACGCCATTATTGGCATACTTTCGTAGCTATGCAAGAGTTGCTATTTGCCATATATGTATACATTTATAGTAAATAAGCATCTTTCTCACAGATTTTTTTTACTTCATCTGACAAATAAAGTATCACCTTAAAACAGTCTACTTAAGTGATTGAAAGGGTATTAATTAAAATATTTAATTAACAACAAAATAAATATTTGAAGTATATTAATTTAAATCAGCAAATGGTTTACGGAAATTCAATAATATAATCAAAACTGTACTCATAAAGATAAAATATGCTTGCGTGCTTTCGCTTTGCTAAATTTGTCGATGAAATCATCAAAGTCAACAGTAGCGGCTACTTTTCTTTCTATGGACAAAATGGCCAAATTTGATAATATTTCTTCGCTCATTGTCGATCTTAAATAGTGTTTAATTAGTTTAAGTTTGGAAAAACTTCTTTCGCACGAGGACACAGAAACACAGGTAGTTAAAAAATAGTGCAAAATTGAAGATAAATTTGGTATTGACTCTATAAGGTCCCATTTCATATTAAATTTATTAATGTCTTTAGCAGTCCACATTTCTGCTTCTCTCTTACAATTAGCAGCTCCTACATGTCGACGAAATCGTTTTACTTCTATATAAATTTGATATTTGTCAAACTCATCATACACAATGTTTAAACTTTGTACAGCCAGTTCTAGTTCGTTGACTGGAGCTGTCATTCACATCGCTGGCTTAACAAGGGTAAACGTGTCTGCTATTTTTTGCATACCATAGGACCGTTTTGACAGTTCTTCCGAAACTCTATCTACGCACTGGAATATCGGCCTACGTATTTATTCAATTTTCGTCTTTGGATAACTCTCCATCTAATCTTTTCTTAAACTTTCTTCTACTGTGTCTCAGTATCAATATCACTGACTCACATTTTTGAATACCAAATTGCATGGCTTTGTCTACAACTGAATTTCTTTCTTCGATCAAAAATTAATTAAGGGATTTTATTTTTACCACTGCCATAAAACATCTCCATATGTATAGAAGACTGAATGAATTCCCGACAAACTAACTACCACATACACAAAATGCAAGTGCGTGCTTTCAGTCATAGTTGATAAACGATAGGGGTGGTCTGATTTCAAGGTATCCACACTTTGCACGGTCACTGTGATTTATTGCTGTTGAAGAGGACGTTCTTTACCATACGGGATGTCTATCTTTACTATCTCCCTTGCTAATTTAACATTTTGTAACAAGATACTTCTTCGCTGCCTATTTCAGAGCAAACAACTGTCACCGTTAGTAAAAATGCAATAAATTTGCGTTGGACAAATAACGATGTGAGTGTTCCACACTTGATATTTGCCACCAAAAGCAGGGATCCGTAACTTAACGTAACAAAATTGTAACGTTATTCGGACTTGTAACAAAATAATTCGTTATACAATTTTTATATGTACAAATAACTGCTTGATTTTCGTTATGTATTAGTTACGTTACATTTTGTATTTTATTATCATACCGTAACAAATCTACAGAACGCAAATGAATACGTTATTGCAATAACGTTATTCAGAATAACGTTATTCAATAGTATACTTATTATAACGTTATTCCGTTTTGTATTATACTCAGAAACTGAACAAAAAGTAACAGAATGCATTCGGTTACTCATGCTAACGCTTAATTTATAACGTTAAACTCACCTAACTATTTAATAATGATACAGTATCAATTAGTTATAGAATATAGCATTTCGCTGAATAACGTTTTAAATACGGTATGAGACCATAACGTTAAAGGAACAGAACGATATTTTCATACCGTTATAGCTACATAACTATATGCAATAATATTGGAACATTTCGTTACAAATTATAACATATTGGTGTCAATATATTTAAATACGGTATAAGATCTAACGGTTCAAATAACTTAAAGATTTCTGATCCGAATCAACGGCTTTTCGGACTGAGAGGAGGGTGTAAGATAAGTGTTGCGTGAGAGCCACCCTTACTTATGTTTTGTATGTAGCACACACACGGACATAGGGGCTGTCCAGGAGCAAGGGCTTCGGAAGCATAGGCCAAGGGGATCATTTGCCTCCCCCCTAGATTATTATATGCCGTTTTTTCTCTGCTTTTTAGTTTTTTTTCCAATACGATAACCATATGTTGAAACAATCTTTGTCCTCCCCCCACCCCTGCATCGGAAAATTTTGTGCCGACGCCCATGTCCAGGAGTCGCGAGTCAGACAGTATGATAGGGGTATATTGAATAATATAAGGGTATATAAAGGGGTACATACAAAGCCATTGCTAAGGCTTTATTTAAGGAGGGGAGATAAACTGCCAAGTCAAATATCGGTTTTTACCAACTTATTAATTTTTTTATCAACTATATTACCAACTTTTAATTTTGCCAACTGGATTTGTGTAATTTTGTCAAGCGTATCAGAAATGAATTATGGTTTTCGTTATTTTATTTATTTATTTTTTTTACCAAGTTTGCCAATTAGGAGTCTAATTTTGCCAAGTTTAACAGAATTTTGCGAGTATTAGAGGGCAGACTCCCCCTACCCACCTCCCCTTTAGCAAGGGCCCTGTGTACATGATCTTGAAGAAAAACCTTTTTTTCTAATAGTGGGTGCATGAGCTAAATTACTTGAACTTCTAAAGCCGAGATTCCAAAAGGAGTCAATTAAGTTTTCAATGGGTCTATATTATTCCAGGGACGTATTGGGGATCGAAAATAACATTTCGCACTTTTAACAGATTTCTTCTTCTATTTCTGCTTACTTTTTAAATAAAAAATTTAAACATCTCTGGGGCACAGTCAGCTGGGACATGCCACCTTTTTACGATTGTAAAAACTGTTTTGGATGAAGTGGGAA
>JAWZYV010019187.1:0-26020 GCA_038373885.1 Cheiracanthium punctorium
ACACGATTCATAAAAAAGAGAAAATATATTTTCATAAATCCAGATAGAATAACATAATGAACTCAAATGTTGCAAGTAGATTCACATATTTTTTATTAAATAATTTCTTTTGTACAGTTTTACATTTGTTCATAATTTATTTTATCATGTAATCTTATCTGCTTTAACATTAATTTTCACACTTTTCACCTTAGTATTTAAGTTTTACTCATCGCCTAAATTGTCATTTTATCATTTCACGTTCCCCTTCTGATTAGTTTATTACTTTCTGAACATGTACCATGTAAGGAAAGTATTGTAATCATGAAAAAATTCGACTTCAATATTTTGGTGTATTTACACGTTTTGAGGTCTTCTGAATTCATTTATGCTGTTTTTACGAGATGTATGTATCAGGGACGTACTCAGAAAAAAATTTCGGGGAGGGTCCAAAAATTTTGGAGGGGGTCCAAATGCTGAAAAAGAGAGAATTTTCCACAGAAAGATTTCCTCATTATTATTTTGCTAACAAAAATCGAAATTTTGGGAGGGGTCCGGACCCCCTGGATCACCTCCCTGGGTATGTCCTTGGTATGTATGTGAGTGAACACGATAGCTCCAAAAACGGGCATTCGATTGAACTCAAATTGGGTATATATGTTATAAACCACCGCCGCAAGACCGGTATTGATTTTGATGTGTATAGGAATAATAGTTTTTCTACAGTCTACGACAAAGATTCCTTTTGCATTATTGCCTATGGGGGGGGGGGGGGAAATTCTTGAAAGTGCGCTAGCGTTTAAATGGTATATTCAATTGAGCTTCAATTTGGTAAATATGTTTGAATTATTTATTGATTAAAATTTATTTAAATGCTTGGTAATGATCGTAATCATAAGTGTTCGGAAAGTCGACAGTAGTCATTCCAGATTTTTTAAGTACTAGTTAGTTCTTTATCGTCATTTTTTTTTTTTTTCAGTCTAATTTTTTTTTTTTTTTTTTTTTTATAAATCCCAGTTTCTCGTATATGGATTCATTGGAACATGCCAGCTGTTTAATGGCAGAAGTCAATTTTATCAGGGAGGGCGAAAGGAGCTGTGCCAATTTTTCATTTATTGGCCATTCAAAATCTCGTAAAAATTTCCATTTGACTATTGGAAGTGCAAAAGTTAAAGTTTTTATTTATTTTATCATTTAACACCAGTACTTTGAGTGTTTTTTACGTACTCCCTAGTCCCACCTCCTGCCGCCTATTCAATTAGTCTGGACTCTCTGGAGTAGCAATTATCAGATTTGCATCCAAATGTATACTGAAGTTTTTTTTTTGCTTGTTTGTCCCCCCCCCTCCCCACTACTCATGGTGCGTATGGTGAAATAAGTTTATAGTTACTAAGTTTGTCTAATTTTAGTTAAATAAGTTACTTTTAAAACTGGTTTGAAAATTATAATCTTAACCTTCCTCAAATGTTGTTCAGTAATGGGAAAAAATGGTTATAATGATGTACAAAAAGGTATAACACATTTCATTTGAAAGAAAGTCTTAAAAACATGAAAATATAAAAAGAGTCAGGAAAATTCCCCTCCCCCATGAAATTTACCTCTTCCGCTAATTTTATTTCAGATCGATTTTGTCACTTCTACCCAGCCCCCCTTTATGACTACTAGACGTCGATCATTTGACCCACCCTGGAAATGTTTCTGCCGACGCCCATGAGGGGAGGTAAGTGGGCAGGTAATAAACTCTGAGGGTTGCTTCAATGGTTTCGCACACAGACGCTGGTCATGGTCGGCGCGACACTGCCATTATGTTTTATCCGCCTCTGCATATGATTTTTTGCAGGGTTTTCTAAACCCATATAGTCCTGGATCTAGCTACAGTTCTGTGAGAAAGTTTGAGTATGGAGAATTTTTTTTCAGAAATGTTTAATAGGTGCTTTAGAAAGTATTTTCAGCTTGGGTGGACATCCGCCACCTGGTACATTTTACGGCTATGACGTCATCAAAGATGGCGGCTGCTTGATCACAAAATTGCTCATATCTAAGTTAATACTTGACCGATTAGCATAAAAATTATTCATAGCTGCCATACCTCCCGATTTTTCCGGGAGACTCCCGAATTTCAGAACGATCTCCCGAACTCCCGAAAAGTTTATAAATCTCCCGAATTTTTCCAAATTATTCCCATGTTTTATGTACTTATCAATTTTTGAAAAAAATTTACAGAACTTGTTAAATGCTAACGACAGAAACTGAAGAAACTTCGCTAAGACTACTCCAGAGGGCAAAGATTACCTAAAAGTATGGTTACCATAAAAGAACAAAAAAGCAAGGGAAAACAACAGTGATTACCGAACCTAAAGCAAAACATGTCCTAAATCTACGACATTCTTAGCGGACATAGCAGAGTAGCAGGAGGACCATAATGCGCGCCTGGGATGTACGTTTTCACTGCATCTCGCACTGCGCCTAGACTAAAGTCACCCAGAGTGCAATGTTACTGATTTCTGAGTTCGTAAATTCAAAACTTAGTTCAGAGGGGCAAATTTTTATTTTAGATCCTCGATGTTTCGAAAGGCATCTGATACATAATTATGTACTTGGCGAACTACTACACAACAATAATTATTTATCGAGACCGTTCGCCACTGGAGAACCGTTGTCGGTGAGCTATTGTTACTCGCGACGTGTTTTTATTGCTGTTTTGCGCATTTGATGAATCTATAAATTTTTTCCACGGACCCGTACCAGCTTAACTGACACTTCTATTGTGGATTATTGAGAAAATGGCAGATGTTAGCGAATATATTAGAAAACGTGGATTGAAAACGAAATGTTTGTGGTCATTTTCGGATCCAAAAATTTGCTTGGTTTTGGAAAAATCGTCGGCCGAACGAGAACTTCCAGACATTTTATGAATGCTAAACTGGAATTTTTGTTTAAATAAAGCAAACTGACGGTCTGCACGATAAATAAAACTTGTATAAAAGTGCAGCTTTTAGTAATGGTCAGGGGCGTAGCCAGAAAATTTTCATGGGGGTGGTTACTACTACTGCAACTCCCATACATGCATACATGTGTGTGATAAGGGAGTGAAGAATATACATTTTCTATGGCAAAAAATTCCCCATGGGGGGGGGGGTATGACCCTCCTAACCCCCCCCCCCCTTGGCTACGCCCCTGGTAATGGTATTTAAAATATAAATCTTGTCGTATTCCTTTAGGTCTTCAACATGCAAAGGAAGTAAAATAATTTATGGTAGTTTAAATATACTTTATTTCTTAAATAAATAAATTATTAATAATAATTCCAATAAATAAATACTTCGATATTTATAGCTATTAAAACGTACACATCTTAATTTTATGCTGAATAAAAGAATAATTCTTTTTTAAATTTTGAGTTAATGTTAAGAAATCTGTAAAAAAAAGAAAAGCAAAATTTTCCGAGTTTTTTTTTTTTTCTTTCCATTTTCTTTCTTAAACAGTTACGCGGATTTTACTAAAAATACATACCGTAACTTCGTGAAAAGTTAACTAATGGTAAGACCACGGACGGATTAAAGGGGTTGGGGGGGCGATTACTCCTCCGCTACAGGAAAAAGAAATTCTATTTTACTTTCATAAAATAGACAAATTTCAACTAACCGCCCATAAAATTGCATGAATCCCTCCTTAGGCAAGACGTATCGCCCCCTTAAATAAATAAAAAGATTACTTTTATTAATCATTTATGGAAATGTACATAACCAAGCTAAAAAATAATAATTAAAAAAAAAAAAGCAGAAGAAGAAAAGATCATTACTAATTCTCATGGGTCAAGCCACATAATACTTAATTTTAAACAACATTCAATTGATACTCTCTCTGGGTTAAAAGTAACGAATTATAAAATTTAAAAATGCTCTTTATTAAAAATTTGCGCTCGCAATTGAAAAAAAAAGAAAGAAATTGAGGTGACACAAGTCATGTTTTAACGTCTCAGCAGAAATCGCTCTGCTGCTTTATTAGCCAGCTCGCCGAGTGAAGACAAAACAATAACAACCTTGGCGATGACGACGCGGCGTCGGTACCTCGGTTTGTGAAGGCCCGTTTTCCCCCGTATTACATAAATTATTTTTTAAAAAAAGCACATTCAAAATTTGGTTCTGCATATCGGACTGAAATATTTCTAAAATGGTTTCACGAAGCTTGTCCGCACCTGTAACTACGTCGATGCTTTAAATGACATAATGGGAAAAAAAAAAAAAAAAAAAATCAAATGCTCCCTGCATGCCGACGGGCTGTCACTTGAAGTGCATCTAGGTGCTTTATTTTCTACAGAAATAAATTTGTTAGCATCGGCTTCACCGGAGCTTGCGCGCTAACTGCAGATCAAAAAGCAAGATCAATATACTAAATTTTTTTGCATAAGAAATTTATTTCAGCCAGATAGTCCATGTCCTGGAAAAAATCCCTTTTTGACATGCATAGTCCGCGGACTATACTAGCTAAATTATGGTAACTAACTATCCCCGATCTCCGGGTCCCATATTTGCCAACTGAACTTCAAACTTTTTGGAGCCTTTTGGTAAATGAATAATTTTAAAAACAAGATGTAAAACAGAGTTTTTAATACTCTATTGTTAAATTAAAATTTAAGGCATTTTAGTATTTAAACTTAACAGAAAAGTATTTTTCCCATAATATGTTAATTGATTTCTGAATCATTTTCCCTTCAATTTTAAAATCAGGAAAATCGCTATTTCGTTTTATTCTCATGTGCAGGTTTTTCTTTAGTAATTATTTTTACAGTTAATTTTAAAAAGAATAATCTTGTGAGTTGGTATTTTTGCAGCTAATATAGGAAGGAGCAGAACATATGTCCCTGTCATAAGTTCCACTTCTGTGTGCTGCAAGACTGCTAAGATTCTAAAATTTTACCTGAGAAAATATTTAGAAATTTATTAAAGAATTATTCTTTTTCCAATAAAACAAGAAAACTTCACTTTTATTCTATCCTTTGAATGCTTATTTTAGAAAATGTCAATGCCATATATATAATTTTTCATTTCATTTCTGATTGAAAAAAAAAAAAAAAAAGATAGGTCTTAAAATATATATGTTTTTTTTTTTTTTTTATAATCAATTTTTTATTTTATTTTCATATCAAAAGAATAGTCTGAAGTTTGGATGTGAGACTTATGATTTGTTTTGATCTAGGATTTTACGATATTACGTAAGATAATTATTTTAAATAATTATAGCCTGTTTTCTTTTAATAAATATTCTATATCTAAAACTGATTATTAAACATTTACAGTGCATAGTTATTTTCTTCAGGATCACAGTCGATTTGTTTGTGGTTGAAATTTAAATGATAGAAATTGTTTAGTACACCATTTAGTTTAACAGTGGTTGAATTTAAGCTCACACATTATTCCCAGTTCCATGTTTTTGCATTATCAACCTTGTTATATATGCCTGAAAATACGTGCACGTAATTTTTTTAATTTTTTTGCTGGAAAATATGTCCACGTGTATTTCCTCTTTTTTGCTCTTCAGCTGTTTTCATGCCTGCAAAAATACAGGGGGGGGCAAGTGCCCCCCTTGCCCTATGCTGCCGGCGCCCATGAATTCAAATAGTTCTAAAGTATTTACTGTTAAAAAAATTGTTTATTTCCTTAAAAAAGTATCGCAATTTAAAATTGGCTGTTTTAATAAATGTTTTAAGCTATACATTTTTCTTGTATATGTAATTTTCTTGGTTACTGATATATTACGCATGTGTACATAGAGTTTTTTCATTGATAACAAGGGTTTTTTAAAGTCTCCCTAATTTTCATTCTCCAAGGTTGGCAGCTATGTTATATCAATATACTGTAATTACTATTTGTAATAGGAAAATAGCAATGGTTTTTAAATGTTGCCATAAATTAATAAACACCAAGTTAATTTGTTATGCTATTTTCGATTACAACATAGACATATATTACCGTGAATAAAAAAAATGATTATAATGAAACTGCAAAAGGATGTTGAATTTAACCCCTTACTACCACACTTACGGAAAGAGCAACAGGCTTCTTCATTTGCCCAACAAATACAAGAGGATTTGGAACATTTTAAGCAATTACATGCCCCAATAAAATCAGTTGGATATTTCTGAAAAATTATTTTCTGGCACTAAATCAGTTTCTATTACTATGAAATGCTGGTAGCATGATTTTGTGGATGGTACTTGTATGGTATCTTTATTGTTTTGTTTTCAAATCGTGTTTTGCCCAGTGTAGAATACAAATCATCGCCGATCTTAAACACATTTAATATATTTTTCTTTGCATATTGTGAAACCAGTGTTTTTGCTAGCAGATTGCGTAATGGCTTAGAAAGTATAACAAATGGGCTACCTTTATGTAAAATATATTTAAACATTAAGGTCATCTTTGCATCTAGGCACTGGGTTTGCTGCTTTGAAAACTCATGCTGGATGTCCAAACCTCAACAATAGCAATGCAGCCTGCCATCTCCCGAAATAGATTTGATATCATCAGACGCTCATGATGTTTTATCTTCCATTCTGGTACAAACTGCTTTTGCTTAGTACGCCCTACGATATCAGATGAGCTTTTTTGGGATCTATTAATGGTTTTTTTCTAATGCAACGTCCGCTGCAACCACCACCACTGGGCAGCCACCTCTGGGACTGTCTTGGGTAGTCTTCTCGTGTCTTCCAAATATAAAGAAGCCCATCGTTGATAGTTTACACATTCAAAGACAGAAAATACTGCTAGAAGTTTTTATACTGTGTCTAGATGCAATTCCTAGAGACCTTGTCTATCGGAACGAATCAAATTTTTTTAGAAGCTGGAGCAATTTCAGGAAATTATCCCAGTACAAAAACTATTCTGATGTTTCTCGTCCTGGTTCAACGAATTTCAAAAAGTCTGTGAAGAGTTTCTCCACTTTGAAATCTACATCTATATAATTTTTGTTTTTTCCCATGCTGAAAAATTATTCTGCTGGTGGCAATTCTTATGAATCTAACTTTTCAAAGTTAGATTCATAGGACTCAATGGAATGTTCTTCCAAAAAGGACTTCACTTGCAATCTAATCATCGTTTCTCCCAACATAAACATCCCTTTGATTCCCCTCATACAGTTTTTACCATGTAAAACAGTGTCTACCACATTTACTTCAAACATTGAGAATTCAATAAGCACAATGGTTATTCCACTTCCCCAAAGATATTTACCTATACAACCAGGCCCAGCGAGAGGGGGGGGGCAGCCGGGGCACTGCCCTGGGGCCCGTGAATTTTTCAAAATGCACTACAAATTTCCTTTCTACATCTTTACTTTTAAAAAATCACAGCCCAACACAGTACCGGTCCTAGCTATTTTTTTAAGTGGTGCAAAATACAAAAATGCCCCCCCCCCCTCCCTCACACATGCAGCTAGAAAAGTTTTCAAAGGGGTTAAAACAAAAATTTCAACAATATATGGATATTAAAATATATAATTGCACATAGTATAAAGTAAGGTATTTTGACGCCCCCATAGAGATGGCGTCCGGTGCAGTCGCACCGTTCGCTCCACCCTAGGACCGGCTCTGGCCGAACGATAAATAATTCACTTACCATCCGTCCACAAAGCTAATTTTGGAATTAATCAATTAAAGCCTCTGGATTTATTGAACATACTAACAGAATATAAACTGAACGATCTATTTCCAAATATTTGCATTGCCATTGCCCTTAGGGTATATTTTAATCATTCCAGCAACGGTAGCTTCTGCTGAACGATCATTCAGCAAATTGAAACTCATAAAACATTTCTTAAGATGAACCATGTATCAAGAACGACTTGTAGACTTAGCAAGACTAAGCGTCGAATCTGACATTGCCAGAACTATTAATTTTGATGATGTTATACGAAATTTTGCAACTAAAAAGGCACGAAAAGCCATTATTTAAATTAAATAATAAATATGCTAATTCTACCATTTATATATATTTTTAACCTTCAAGCATGAATAAAAAACCGCTAAATATGAAGATTTCCTTACTCATTCTTTTCTTTTAGCATTCTATATAAAAATCACTAAAAGAAAAATAATTAATTTTTGAAACTGTGTGTTTAACTATAGCAAAATATGAACTGATGCATTTACAGATAAATAACACATTGTTGGTGATTGTGATTTGCAACACATGTTAGACAGCGAGGGTGGTGAGGAAAGGAAGATTTTGGAATCTGGTTATAAAAATACGGTAATGATACTTCATTTTTTTATATTTTTTTATAATACATTATTACAGATTGTAAAATACTATTATTAAAATTATAATTTAGGTAAGTATAAAAATGACCCCACAATACTAACTTTTTTATTTTTAATAACTACTTTTAAAGTAAAATTGAGCAAAATTTAAAATATATTTCTTGAGGCAAAACCAAGTTGGGGGGGGGGGGACATTTCTGCCCTGCCTTATAAAATTTCTCTCGAAGGCCCTGTATACAACTACACAGAAAAAAATTCAGAAACGTTACATACTTATAGCGGAAAGGTTTCCGAAAGTATAGTGTAACCTACCGATGCTCTACTTGAACTCACGATTTCGGAAACATAACCCATATTTCGAGGTAAAGTATTTACGGGGGAAAGGAAATCTTTATTTGGGACTTCGCGCGCATGCGCCAAGTGCCAAGAGACGGACAAGAGTGAACGCGTTTTCCCTAATAGCACAGATGGTTACAAAAGAGTCGCTGTGACGTCACAATTGTCACAGGACTGTCACATTGTAACTTCTTGCACAGCCCGATTATGACCATTGATGAATTTGGGGGTCCCCATCTATAAAATTTGTTTTCTTTTTTATAATATTTTGACATATAAAAGAATATTTCAGAACATTTGAAACTGGGGGCCCTGGGCAAAGTCCCGATTTGCCCATGCGATAATAAGGGTCTGGTAACTTGTGAGTGATGTAACTTCACTGTGAAATTTATTTGTGACCAGTCACCAGGTGATGTCGCCGGATGAATACTTAAATAAAATAAATGATTACTTAAATAAAACAGCACATTATCTCCTGAAAATAATTTATGTGGAAGAAAAAAGATTTAAGGTTTTTAATTTATATTTATTAATTATGGTATTTTCTCTCCATTTACAAAATACTTCAAAAAAATTTTAAGTTTCCAAAACAAGCCGTACCACAACAGCAGTCAGTTTACTTTTAAAGCAAATTTCGGCAAGCGAATCGCAGCGTCGCGGCAGCGTGCTGTCATATGAGCCCGTCTGTCTTCGGTTCAAATCTGGTCGCCGCGCTCCTTCCGTTAGTTTGGTGCTGCCATCTACTTGTTGTTACTTGAAACGCTTCATCTAGTGCATGTAATTTTTTCTGAAAAACTCTGAAAGGTTACTCGTTAATTCGGAAACATTTCTGAAATACACGGAGAGGTTACTCAATATTTTACCAAAATATACAGAAACGTTACCCATCTTTTCCAGAAACCTTACCTAAAATGCAGGAAAATAGGTAAATATGTTTCCGACATATGCAGAAACGTTTCTAAATACTTTACCCGCACGGTTCGGAAACGTTTCCGCAATTTTGAACTACAAGAGCTGCCCCATTTTTTGGGGTAACGTTTCCGAATTTTTTTTACCGTGTAACCACAATTTTAGCCATGTGGAATGCCCAACATCGATACAATATTTGTAAATTTATTTGGACTGATTATCAGGACTTCACGTGCAATAGCGTATATACTTTGATCACAGGTTACTGGTAAGTACTGTTGGTTTAACTAGTCAAAGACATTATTGAAATTTAACAGAATTGTGTAAACATTTGCATGCTGATTTACCGGGTTCGCAATTACTTTCAAAAATCCAACCTGCTTTTGCTATAAATCTTCTTTTGAAGAAAGTGCTTGGAAAGAACTCCGCGATGGTACAAGATGTTGAAGGTTTTCTTTTGGGGTGGAAAGGTCATAATCAATAAAAACATCAGAACTGCGGGAAATAGGTTCTTCAATTCTTAAAAACTACCATATGATGTCTAAATTTTCGTATTGACCTTTTTTTTTATCCTTATCCATTGTAAATAAATCTGAGTTAACTTCGTAATTGATTGGGGGATTAGGACGTTTTCCAAGTTTGTAATACGATTATAACTTTTGGCATGGAAGATGTTCTTGAATTGGTTTCAAACCTTGTGTGATACCAGTCTTCGATAAGCATGGTTTAAATGGTATATCAGCGGTTTGTCTTGAAAAAGATCCCACATGTTATGAGAACCTCCTATACTAGATAAGGTACATTTATCATGATCAAAATTACCGAAGGCTCCAATTTTCTATGAATCAATCTTGAAATGACTGGGAATCGATACTTCATTAGGAGACTGCTTAAGAGCATATTGTGTAAGATTATGATGGTGACGAATCGCTTTACTGTAGCTCACACCAATACTTAGATGATTTAGCTTGTTATCAATGCTTCGTTTTTACACGTCTCGTGCTTTGTTTACCCAGCATCATATGTTTTTTTTTGCTCCGCGATCTATGTTGTAGTATATGTTTTCCAACAACACTCGTGCCATAAGATACCACTTCTGTGTATGCGTCTTTTTTTCAAAGTCTTTCATCCTTTTCTCTTTCAATGATATCAGCTTCATGGAATTTGGATCTATACCAAACAACGTACTGAAAAAGTTTATGAAAACTTTTGGTATTTTACTCTTAGTCCAAGAGCTTGTAAGGTCCCGAGTATAACCAAATTTACCACTGAGCCTAAATTCTAGCTTCTATAATGAATCTCTCAATAGAATAGCACATTCTGTTAGAGGATTGCAACTTCTTTGGATATCTGCAAGTTCTTCTGTTTGAAGAGACGCAGAAAGAATCATGACTGGTTTATTTGCCTCTTTAGGTTTTGCAAACGTTATCTCATTTCCGAAATAATCACATAACATTAGTTTTAGCTCCTTGTTACTGACTTTGTTGTCTTCATTTTTTATATTAAATTTGTCTCTAATGTAACTAAGGGTACATTCATAACCTTTATGTAGTCCAGATTTGATACCATCAACTATAAGAGAAAAGGCTGTAATTCTTTTTGAAATCTGAGGTGTACTCTCTTTGCTTGCTTCAAGTTTTCATTTATACCTCAGTAAGTACCCAGAAGTACAATTTCCATAACATAATAGATCAGGACGAAAAAAACTTGGCTTGTCCTCCAACTCACAAGCATGAGTGAAAACATCAACTTGTAAATATAACATATCTTTTAAAAACTCTTGAGCTATAGGATACTAGCTTATTCAATATTTCTCGTAAATACGATCCCATGCAAAAACCCTTAACTGGTTAAAAATTTGTGACGCAGCATTTTACTTTATAGCTCTATGAATTTTAAATATGGGTCTTAAAAATAATGATATCAAATTTTGAGTGACGCCCTGCTGGGAATTTTAAAGATTTGTTTTTGAATTCCATTACAGTTACTTTCGTTTTATTTTCTAAAGAAGACTTACGCATTTAAGCAATGCTTTTAATTATGAAATACACTGTCAAATATATCACACTTTCACTAAGTCTATATAATGTATTCAAATGAATTTATTTCAATAATTTAATTTATCTTTTGCGTCACGCTATCCAAAAGGGCAAGCAAAATTTACGTAAATATTTAGTTAGTGTCATAGTAACCAAAACTAAGTGAAATGTATAGAAAATTTCTCATCTCTTTCAAATACATCTCAAAATTGTTGATTCAATTAATTAATGACTATAATCATTAATAATAAAATAGAAAATTACTCAAAAAATTATTGTTTATAATTGGTTTTATGTCGCTTTTTAGAAAACTAACTTCATACTATGTTTGTTTGTTTTTTTTATCAGTTGATAATTTCATTTTTTTAGAGAACGTTTAGATGAACTACCAGTTTAAGAATAAGGGTCTTGCGCGGTTGACTTTCTTAGTGCTTCTGAAGCGTATTTACGTTACATCGTGAGAAAAACCGTCCAAAACTCCGAATTTTTAGATTATCAGCCATCCGGTAGACAAGAACCCTGGACCTTCATACTTCAGTTATCTACCATCTTCAGTATCTTATCAACTCGGCTCGGGTGGGCACAACATCTTGTTTTAGATGCCATCTCCGGCCTTTAAATGTCTAATACAAAATATAGTGCATGTATAAATTTAGATTAATTAATCAAATTTCTATCTGAAAAGTATTGAACAAAATTTTAAATCTGGTATTTAAAGGAATAAAAAATAAAAGTGAGAAAAACCTAAGATTTGGAAAAAATATTGGTTTTTTAAAAATTATAATTCAATAATTTCAATAAATTTTATATATACATGAAGAGTAAAAGAATTATTATTAAAACTAGTTAGTATGTAAAACTACTATTTATTTTCATTTGAATACTAAATAATTATTATTAATTAATTATATGAGCTTTCTGAAGAGAAAAAAAAATCCATTGAAATATTAATTACATATTGAATTTTCCAAATAGAATTAATAATATTAGAAAAATAAAGACTTCATTTAATTAGAAATAGCTATCAAAATACTAGGGAAACGAAATACTTAAAGAAAAAGTTAGGAAAAGGAAGTTTTTACCAAAAAATACTTAAATTAATTATTTTTTTAATTCAAAGTCTTAACTATTTTTAATTATTAATTATAGCAAAATAAATTACAGAAAAAATAAGTAAAGTATATAATAATCTGTTATTATTTTTTAAAATTAAATAAAACAAAAACGACAGTAACACAAAGCTCATCTCGCAAAAGGGCGACGTCGGGTACACAACCTAAGTTATCTGATCAGAAAGACGAAGCGAAAGGTACCAGCTGTCTACGACCGAACTGGTTTAGGATATAAGGTAACTTGTACAAATCTTGTCACGAATCTACAGCACTGTATTCCTGCTCCCTGTCTTGTTTACCGCCTCCCAAACGAGATCATTTTCCGTATTTCCTTACGCGGGTTAAATAGTTCCCTCTTTGAACTGGATTAAATAAAAAAAACGAGTTTTCCTAGCTTAACCGGCGACGTCACTCATCGAATTTGGCACTGATTAAAATCATATATTAATTGTAAAAAATTCGTTAGAGCGGATTCCGAGATCCACAAGAGAATAACAAAGAAATTCAAAAACTGGCTGTATATATAAGTGCCGCGAGATTTTACGGTTGGTTGTTTGGGGCTGGCTGCGTCATACGATTATGCAATTTTAGATTACAGATAATATGTAAACAGTAGAAATACCTCCAGCTTGAGGAGTATGGTAGCGCGCATGCTTTCTTCCAGACTTTCCTGTGCAGACGGTTGAGAAGTGCTGGCGTTGCCTTCATTTTACAATATCTCTTTCTCACTTTGAAGTTTTAAAAGGGATTTCTTATGGCAGTATTGTTTGTAGCATGTATTATTCATATGCAGGGTCGGACTGGCCTATCTGCCCATCTGCCCGCGGGCAGATGCGCCCTCCTTGTGGATCCTTTATTGCGCCCACAATGCAGGTTCCAATAAGAAATTTCACTCTCTGTGTTTTTCTGACACATGTCGGCTGCAAATTATTCGTTATCGTTAGCTACATTTCCGAGGTGCACTTTACCGCTTTCCGCTGGTAAGGTACCCTAGAGGCATGCAATCTTGAGGAGGGGAAAGTTCGGAGTTCCCTCTTTGTGGAAAATGTTTCTTTCTAAGTTTAGGATCACCCCGCGAGGAACAGAATGAATCATCGTGCGCCCCCTGCACCCACCCCTTGTATTCCCCCTTGCCGCTCTGTCCAACTTCTGGGGACGCCTATTTGGTATCTCTATTTGCTGTCCTATGCTTTTCAAATTTTGGACATTTTGCCGCCCCCTTACTTCCACTTTCAGTTTGTCGCTTCATTCTTTCTAAGTTTCGGCGTTCTGGCTGCCTCTCACTTTTATTTTCAGCTTCCCGCAAGCAGCGTCTCTCCGCCCCTCGCTTGTTACTCCACTGACTCCATGGCGCTCATATCAGTGCTTGCAGACAGAGGGTACTGACAGTGGGCTTTTAAAAACTTTACTACTGAAACGGTACAAAAAGCTTCAGTTTCAAGAGCGGAGACGGGGGGGGGGGGCGTAAGGGCGCGCACCTAACATTGTAGGCCAGATTGTCGACTATCAGGGTAGCAAACCCCTGGGGGACGCCTATTGGAGACTTTATATTATTTCTCTTCTTAGAAAATGTCTTGGCGGGGGAGGAAAATTTAAATTTTGCCAGGGTCACTCAAGACCCTAGCTATAACTCTCCGGGCACCCCTTTTCAACGGGAGAAATATATTTACACTAGATAAAAGGGCTTTTTGATTATGATGACATATTTTTAGCAATTCTGAATTCAGATATTCAAGCTTTGAGCTTTGCCCGAAATAAAATTTTTACATCCGTCCTTGTTCGATATGTTATTAAAACACTTAATATATCTATGACTAGAGAGGTCCTGTTCCCCTATGTAGGCGACCATGATGCATTCGTTCATTTATTTTTCTTAAAATATTTATTAAAAAATTAAATTTTAATCTATTACATTTCAAAGAAGAAAATGTACCCAAAATAAGAAACTGTAGATTTGAGTATCTGCGCCCTTCAATCTTCCAAATTTTGAGACAAAGATGTATATAGGTTAAGAAATACCCGTTTACTTAAGGAAATAAATGCAGCACACCACTACCTCATGTGTATTTACAAACACACAATAAATATCTTATAAGCACATGTACACAAGCTGGCAAAGCTAGAGGCTGCCAGGGGAGCACATTTTGCAGGTCCACAACCTATAAGGCTTCTGGGAGATTTCTAAAAAATAATTCTTGTAGGGCAAAAAATTAAAAGTTTATTAGGGGCGCTCACACAATCATAGTTAAGAATAACACGCAATTCATAACGGCATCGTATATAGAATGCACGTTAAAAAGCGTTGTTCGAATATTTGCTCGGCGATCACTACCAATATTTCTTTCGATAAGGGTACAAAATTAGGCGGGAGATTGAAGAAATCTGACGTGAGTTGTCCTCTCCTGGCAAACAAACACTTTTACAGAGGTGAGGGGGACTTAGGGTTTGTCCATAATGAGACTGGGTCTTGTAGAAAGAATTTATTAAGCGAATTGGTACACATTATTAAAAATCTTCAAAATAGTCTCCCTGGGCGTCGATACACCGTTGTCCAGTCGATTCCCACGCTGTAAAGGCCCCCTGGAAGTCAGCTGCCGTAACATTTTTCAGAGACTCCGTGACAACCCGTTGTATGGCGGGAACATCTTCGAAACGGTGACCCTTCAGACTGCTCTTGAATCCTGAAATAGGAAAAGTCTGACGGACTCACATTGGAGATATACGATGGCTGTGGCTAGGTTGCGATCCCTATCCGGGACAATTATGCGGTCACAACAAAGACGGTGTGGACTGGAGTGCTGTCGTGGTGGAATTTCCAGCGATCTACAATCTCCGGTCGTTTCAGTTTGACGACTCTGTTCAGGCACGCAAGGATATCTTTGTAGAAAACCGCGTTGATCGTTTGTCCAGGAGGTAAAAATTCTTTGTGGACCATACCATGTTTGTCAAAAAAGACAATGATCATTATCTTTGAGTGCATCCAGTTGTCAAACTTCAATTAGATTGTCTTTTTAATTAAAATTATTAAATGCACTCGACATTGTTTTCTGCTCTTCCTTAAGTTATACATATCCAAGACCATGAAAATTTTGTGTATTTTTACAAAGTCAGTTCTTATGTAAAGTTCATGTCACATTATACATGTTGCTGTTCAAAATTGTAAATAAATTATTTAACCAAGTAATACAAATTATTTTAATCATACCTGCATTTTCAATAAGCGTGTGCATGTGGGTCAGTTACATCAACTGTGATTAATCGATAATAATAGAACTTGGACAACTATTCGACGATGTAAACATCTTTAGGTTATCATACAGATTAAAAAAAAATATTAAAGACATTCTTTTTAAAAAATTACAGGATCTTTGGAATGCTTTAAAATAAACCAATGATGCTATACGCTGGGAAAATTAATAGTGCTTTTTCACAAACAGCACTAAGCTCTTTTGTTACACTGCTGGCCATCGTAAATGCAACACCCTGAAGGAAGCATGCAAATAATATGAAATTTACAACATGCATTAGCTGAGGTGAGATATGCAAATGATTAGAATTTCAGCGCAGACGCACATCAAGCGCGCCTGTGGCGCCACCTCAAAGCGCTATTTAAGGCTTGGAGATTTCGACGGTTTCAAGTACAGCAATTGTGTTTTTCTTGCTTTTTTTTCAAAAAAACGATAAATTATGCCTCGTAGGAAACAACGATCATCTTTTGATCAAGTATCCGAGTTTGACAGAGGAAGGATAGTGGCATACCGAGATTGTGGGTTATCTTTCAGGGAAATCGGTCGTCGTATTGGACGAAACCAAACAACTGTGATGCGGATATGTGATCGTTGGGTGCAGGAGGGTACGACGGACAGACGTGATCGACCGCATCGACCTCAGTGCACCACGTCACGTGATGACAGGCAGATTGTACGCATGGCAGTGACGGACCGCTCAGTCACATCACGAACCATATCACAGCAGATTCAGTCTGTAACGCATCATCCAGTGTCTGCGCGTACCATTCGACGTCGTTTACAGCAGAATGGTCTGTCCGCAAGACGTCCGTTGCTTTGTCTACCTCTGACGCGGAACCACAGACGTCTCCGCCGCCAATGGTGCGATGAAAGAAGGATGTGGACGACAGAATGGAATGAAATTCTCTTTACTGACGAGTCACGCTTCTGTATGCAACACCACGACGGTCGGATTCGAGTCTGGAGACACCGTGGAGAGAGGATGCTGAACAGCTGCATTATGCACCGTCACACTGGTCCTGCACCGGGTATTATGGTATGGGGCGGTATCGGATATCTCTCTCGCACTCCTCTAGTACGCATTGCCGGTACTTTAACCAGCCAGCGCTACATCTCCGAGGTGTTGGAGCCAGTTGTCCTTTCTTACCTTCAGGGCTTGCCAACAGCCATATTTCAGCAGGATAATGCACGGCCACACGTGGCACGCATTGTCCAAGGGTTCTTCGTCAATCACCAGATTGAATTGCTTCCCTGGCCGGCGCGCTCTCCGGATCTTTCGCCGATAGAAAACATGTGGTCCATGGTTGCTCAACGACTGACCCAGAGTTCATCCCCAGCTGTCACACCAGATCAACTTTGGCAACGTGTGGAAGCTGCTTGGTCTGCTGTACCCCAAGAACACATTCAAAGTCTCTTTGAATCAATGCCGAGGCGTGTGGCAGCTGTGATCTCCAACAACGGCGGCTACTCTGGGTACTGATTTTGGCAGGAACCACGCTTCATAGAATGCTGTAAATTTAATCATTTGTTACTTGGTCAACATGTTATCTACACAATAAATTTTGTTGTGATATCTCTTGTTTTTCTTGGTGTTGCAATTTGGGTGGCCAGCAGTGTATTTAAATCTTATATTTTCATAAAATTAAAATAATGTGTAAAACTTGGAGTATTAAATGGGTTGAGGCGCCATTCACGTAGAGAGTTTTTTCTTGAATCGTTCATAAATGTTACTGGTTGATCGTTTGTAATGGTTGGTAACTACGATTTGGGAACTGAATATTTTCGAGTCTCTGTAACTGGATGCTTTAAAAAGCTGTTCAAAATTTAATTTTTTTTTTTCCAAAGTACAACCTTAACAAAAAGACTGAAAGAAAAGTAAAGTTCTTTTTAAAATGATAAACAATTTAACGTTCAATAAAACTGCATTACAACTCGACGATTGATTAGAAATGTTAGATTAACAAGGAAATTGATTTGTTCACCTCCCTCCTCCTTAATCGGACAAGATTTTTTTTCTCCTAAGATTGAAAATTTTCATTAATTGTGGTATGTATTAATGAAAATAATATTAAAAGAGTTTTTTGAAAGCTGCTTGTGCTTTAGCAAACAAATCCTATCCTAACTAATATTATAAATGCGAAAGTGAGTTTGTTTGTTTATGACGCTATCACGCCTAAACCGCTGAATCGATTAGGATGCATTTTGGTTTAGATATAGATGGGACTCTGGAGATGGTTATGGGCTACTTAGAATTTTAGATTTTTAATTATTAATTAAAAACCGTTTTTACGTTGCCATGCTTGGCGAGTTTCGCCCGTATCATATGATCTATGTTTTGAGCTAACAAGAATGCTATTACTTCAATAAAGAAGCACGCGCATCTGAAAAACATTAAATAATACTGAAATTATGTCAGTTTTATGCCAAATATATCTATCTCTAATAATAAAAATGAATGTCCTCCAGACAAATCTACAGAAAGCAGATCTTTGAAAATTTGAGCATGCCTGGACGCATGACTTCGGTAAAGTGTACCTGAGGCTCGGAAATTTTAATTACTTTTCTAACTATTAATTAAAAACCGTTTTATCACCCGCACAAAATGACTTATGCTTTTGAAATAAAGCAGAAATTCTATTTGCAAAATCACATGCATTCGGGAAACTTAAATAAGTATGGAAATTATGTTGATTTTACGCCAAATCAAAAAGCATAAATATAGAAAACTGTACTTACGTATTATCCCGACGATCCGTCAAGCCGAGATAATGCCGGGCACATGAAATTATTAATGGTTTTGAATACGTTTGGCAACTCATTTGACGAAAAAACAGTTTGGCGGGAATGACCGCCCGGATAATAGGTAAGTACCAAGAAAAGTCCAGATGTGTTTCTTAAAGTTCGTAAATTTCCAAATCCTACAAATAGTATAAATGTGTACGTTTATGTGTTTCGATGTTTTTGACTGAATCACACAAAAATGGTTGGAAAAATTTGTAATGAAGAGAGTTTATGCCCTGGATTAACACACAGGCAACCTTTCAAGCATATAGCATAAATAATTCTTTTACAAAGACACTCAAAATAATGCTAATGCATTGCGCTCTATGGAAATTTTGTAGCTACTAAACCGATTTTAAAACTTTCTTCACTGATTGAAATTCCTAGGCCTATATAGTCCTAGGCCTATATGGTCCTAAGCCTATAGGTCCTAGGCCTATAGGGTCCTAGGCGTATATGGAGAATAACTGTGTGTGGAATTTTCTAAGGTATCCTAGCCCGTATTTTCGCGAGGTTTTTGAAAAAAACACGGAAAACTGCGAGCGGCTAGGTCGACAGGCGCGACCGGGGTTTGAACCTGGCACCTCCCACCTTCAAGTTTTGAGAGCAGAACCTCTTAGACACTGGGGGGACCCTGAGTGTTATATGCTACCTTTTATGCATATATCACAAATAGTTCTTTTACAGGGATAAGAATTACATTACGCTCTATGTATATCTCTGTAAGTACTGAACCGATTCCAAAACTTTTTTCACTGATAGTAAGCTGCACTATTCTTGAGTATTATAGGCTAAAATTCATGCATGTAGCGCAAATAGTTCCTTTACAGGAACACTCAAAATAATTCTAATACATTACGCTCTATGGGTATCTCTGTAACTTATAGAACCGATTCTAAAACTTTTTCGCTAATAGAAAGCTGCACTATTCCTGATTAACATAGGCTAAAATTCATGCATATAGCATAAATATTTCTTTTACAAGAACACTCAAAACAGTTCGCAAATACTGTCGTAACTGTCTCTATTCGCCAAATGCCTGAAAAAAATTTAAATTTAGTATACTCTCTCATTTTAACTGAAGTATACTACCATGCATTATACTTCATTTAAAAAAATCTGATGTGTCCAACACATGACTTCCTTGCACGTCTATTAAATCAAAAATATTTTCGACGCACTTCCTCTAAACTTATTTGTTTGAAAGATATAAAATATCAGTAATAGTAAGGTTTAGCGATTTCTAGCCATATATTTCGATATCGCCAAGCTGAGTTCAGTTTAAAAGATTTCCTTCGGACACTTTATTTGGCGATATGTCGCCAAAAGCCGACAAAGTTGAGATAGTTTGCGAGATTTTGGGGATAGTCAAAGTAGTCATTGACCACAGACTTTCAATGAATTGAATGCATCCATACGCCTCAATGTATTTAAAGTCATTTGGCTCACCCTGTAAATAAATTCCCAGTCGATTGCTGTCAAAAAATATATTGAAAACAGTTAGATATTACAATAGTTCTAAATACAAAAGTTCAAAATTCTACGGGTTAAAGTTTTAGAGTTATACAAAATACGAAATAATTTTTGGCGCCAAATTTGGCGATATTTCGGCGAAACTCGTCAATGTCGACGACATTTGGCGAGATTTTAAGCATGGACCAAACAATGACAGATTATCGCCAAATTTGGCGATATTTTGCCAAAAATCGCCAAGAACGATGACAAATGGCGATACTTTGGGCATGGACCAAATGACTGACTATCGCCAAATTTGGCGATATTTCGACAAAACTCGCCAAGGTCGACGACAGTCGGCGAGATTTTGGGCATGGACAGTACAATGAATGTCTACAGTTGTATAATATTGAAGATGTCCATAGACATTAAAGTGATGAAATTCTTTTCGGTGGTCCTGTAAATAAACTTTCCAGTAGATTGGACCAAAAATCGAGATGCACAACTAGATCTTACAACAATCTTATACATGAAATTTCATAATAGTTTTTCAGATTTGAGAGTTAAATATGCACACACGTACACCAAAAGTCGCCAAGCTTGGCGACTTTTGGCGTAGTTCTTGAGGGAGACACGTGACCGTGGTTGGACCATTACCTAACTTACGTGGTAGGACGGTATTGTGCTTGAAATGGATGAATGCCCCTAAAATTGCCATTGACCGTAATGTATTGGAAATCTTTTGAGTGTTCCTGCAGCAGAACTATAAATGATAAAGACACTTTTTCTAATGGAGAAATTCATTTTGTAACTCTTAACAGCATATATCACATTTGAGTCGTTTGAAGTAGCTCAATACCACTAAAATACGCTGTAATGAATTTCGGCCGATAGAGCGTAATGTATTTAGAATCTTTTGAGCCGCCCTGTAGATAAAATATGCAGTCGAATCGAACCGAAAAGGGAGTGGCACAAATAGATGTTACAACAATCCTAAATATAAAGTTTCAACATTCTACGCCTAATAGTTTTTGAGATATGCGAGTTAAATGAATTTCGGCCCATAGAGCGTAATGTATTTCGAATGTTTTGGGAGGTCCTGTAGATAAACTATCCAGTCGAATGGAACCAAAAGGGGAGATGCACAACTAGATGTTACAACTATCCAAAATATGAAGTTTCGACATTCTACGCCTAATAGTTTTTGAGATATGCGAGTTTATTGAATTTCGGCCCATAGAGCGTAATGTATTTCGAATCTTTTGGGCGGTCCTGTACATAAACTATCCATTCGATTGCGACCAAAAGGGGAGGTGCACAACTAGATCATAGAACAATCCTAAATATCAAATCTCAACATTCTACGACCAGTAGTTTTTGAGATATGCGAGTTACATACATACGTACGTACGTACGTACGTACAGACGGCATGGAAAAACTGACCACAATAGACTCGCCGCTGGTCAAAATGTGTTGCAGACGCGTTTATATGATCGTGCATGCTAGCTTACGATGAGATGCATCGAAAAATTTTTTTTATTTAAATTTAGAGGTAGTCAAAATCGGTTTTTTCGTCGAAATTTGGCCCCCAAAATTTTTCGGGATCACATTACTTCCTTATACTACGTACAAGGAAGTAATAAGTAAAAAGCAAATAATATTTAAATGCAGTTTCTTTAGTCGCAAACATATTTGTTTTTCACACATGCTTCGTTTCTCTCGGGACCTAATTCTAAAGCCGACGCGGACGAAGTCGCGGGTAGCCGCTAGTAAATAATAATACAATCAAATACAATAAACTATACATAAACAAGAAAAACATAAACGATGTATGGATTTGCCTAAATAAAAAATATTAAATTATAGACTGCTGTTTCTAGTCTAAACAGGAGATTCATCAACAGAGAACTTGTTTGTTTATTTTTTATGGCAAAGTTACACGAGCGCTATCTGCCTAAAGCGGGGGATGCGTTGGGTGGAGGACTTTATAAGGGGTTATAACGCGTATTCACGTTACACCAGGAGAAAACCGCCCCAAACTTCAGACTATTAGATTGACGACCGCGCGAGAGACCAGACTTGGACCTCCACTTCAGCTATCTCCCAGTGTTTTAGTGGCTTTATCGCTCAGCGACTGGTTAGCAAGATAAAGTAGAATTTCGCTTATAAATATTACTGCTGTATAGCAAATCTTAAAGCAAATTAATTTTGTGTTGGCCGGCAAAAGTTGACTTTCCGAGTCAAAATCAACATATTTTCAGATTTCTTCAACATAGTTATCGACATAGATATTCGAATTAGCGGCATTTTGACTTTAAAAAAGTTTGTGTGGCTACAATCAAGGGCGTAGCCAGGATTTTCATTAGGCGGGGGCAGGACATGGAGTCTAACCGGAGAATGCCCGGTTTTTCATAATCAGACCCTATGACTAGCTCATTTTAGGGGGGGGGGCAGCTGCCCCACCCTGCCCCTCGCTGGCTACGCCCATGGCTACAATCAGTGACAAATTAATGCAATTTTGTGGGTGGTTGCAGCTAGTTGAAATTTATGTCAAGTTTATGAAAGTAAAATAGGATCTCTTGTATTTGTTGTGTGTAATTTCTTTTTTCTAAGTACTTTCGGTGGCGGTCACTACCCCCTTACATTTTAATACGTCAGTGACTATAATTTATACACTTCAGAAGTGCGCCCTTTAAAAAATCCAAGGTCTGCGCCCCATTAAAGCTGCCAGTCCGACCCTGTTCATATGATAGACAAACACTACTTTTTCACTTAATAAGCTCAGACGCTTGGTAACAATGTCGTTTCGCACTTGTGCAGCGGCCCATGTATTTTCTCGACCATTTTCTGTACTTATCATACTATTATCACTTTTGTTACAATTAATGCATGCTTTTTCGTCTGGATTAAAGTCTATTACACGGTCTTGCAATGCTCTGGATAATTTTATGACTTCCATACTTACATTTCAACTCTACAATCTAAAACACAGAAGAAAAATACATACGAAATTCGCGCCTTTTCTGCAAGCATTAAAACCTAACCCTAAAAGCGGCTTATACTGGTTTTGCAATCTTATCTTTAGAGGACTACTAGAGCCATTTGTTAGAAAAAATTACAAACTAAACGTACAAGAAATACAGACAAATCAGTTTATACGAGTAGAAAACTAAGCTACTCGAACGACGTTTGAACAAAACTGTCAACTGGTTAATGCCTGAAAACTACACTCTGTCTGCATTACACATTATTACATACGTTATTTAATAAAATAAGGGTAAATTAATATAAAATGTACGATTTCATACAAATCGGACAAGTATTAACTTAAATATGAGCAGTTCTGAGATGCGAGCAACCGCCATCTTTGATGACGTCATAGCCGGAAAATGTACCAGGTGACGGATGTCCACCCAAGTCCAAAATGCTATATAAGACACCTACTAAACATTCCTGAAAAAAAAATTCTCCATACTCAAACTTTCCCACAGAACTGCAGTCAGGTCCTGGACTAATATTCATTGTGAGCGGGGGGACAAAATTCATGCTTCACAGTATTTTGCTCTTAGACCGGTCCTGGCTAGAATATCGTAGTTATACCAATGAAATTGATGTTGCGAATGAAATGTAAGCCCAACCATCCCACATTTCTTCAGTGACGGAAAGGACATACATTCATTAATAAACAGATGTCCGATCTCATAACTAATTAAACAACAAATCATTGCTCTGAAATATCTGCAGAGGTTCATCACGTACCATGTTCTGTTGTTCCCCCATTTTTTTTAAATAAAAACAAGTACACTTATTCATCCGAAAAGATGAATCATATAAAAAAATCTATTTACAAAAATTAAATGAGAAAATTTTCATAAGCCCGAGCCTAAAGCAATAGTGAACGCGAGCTTGGTTCGGACCCGCATTGTAGCTGTCTCAACCTGGTATCTCTAGGTATATGTATCAGTTAGGCCAGTAGTATTGAAGCCAGTGGCGGCTCGTGGGATACAGCAAGTACTGCCGGGCTGCACTTGAAATTATCAGCACATACTTTAAAATAATTTATTCTATAAATTTTCTTAAATTCAGATTAGAATTATGGAATTCCTATGGTAAATTTAAAAACAATCTCAAAAAAACAAAAAAACGTATTGTAGTAACGGCCGGATCGCTCATTCAGAAAAAAAAAAAAACCCTTTAATCTTCCCGCAATTCAACTACGAAAGTCGTTGGTACAGCCCTCAGCGCTGATGAAGGAATTGGCAGCACCGTTGCCATGGTACCGACTACGTAAGCACTTTCTCCGGCTTAGGATAGCATAGGGTGTTTTAGCTAAGACAGCTGAAAAAAGGTTTTCTGACTTTTGCTGTACTAGTGAATTGACGAACTGATTGGCTCGGACAAGAAGTGAGGGAGAGAATAAAGACACAGAATATATGTTCTAGCCCAGCGTTTCTCAACCTGAGGGGGGGGGGCGAGAAAAACTATAGAGCAAGTAGTGATGCATGTTTTTAAAAAATCATCTTATTTATTCTCATTTTTACTCAAAAATATATTCATTTTCGCTTAAAATGTTCATTATTAAAGATTAAAAAACTCAATGTATGCTGAAAAATGTGAGGGGGGGGGGCACTGTAAGTTAGCCTTTGTTGGGGGGGGGGGAACGACGTTAAAAGGTTGAGAACCGCTATAGCCCATTCTAACAGAAACAATAGTTTTTTTTTTCGTTATTATCCAGTTTGCGTCTTGCTTGAAACTCCGTTTAACACATGGAAAGAAGATAATAAACGACAACCACTAAAAAAAAATAGACCGACACCAAAATTGTCCATTCAAATGCATTATTCACGTGGCTATGGGGCAGTTTTTATTTACAGAAAATTGTTTTGTTGGCCGTGTTTAATCGTCGAGATAAAAAAAGAGCGTTTGGAATGGTGCTGGATAGGATGGATTCACCACCATCACACGAGCATGTAAAACACATGAAAGCTCAATCGAGCATTTAAAAAATTCTTTAAAATTTAAGGAGTTGATAAGAAGTGGAGCTAAATTGCTGACGCATTAAAGGAAAATTCTCGACTTTATATTGCTGAATTTATCAAGAAGGAATGAATAGACGCTTCATGCAATTACCCATCAAAGCAGTATTGTTTTTAAGTAAGCAAGAACTGGCATTAAGAGGACATGGCGAGCGAGAAAATTCTTTAAATATGGGAATTTTAAAGAGCCTTTAAAATTAATGATATCTGAATTAAAACAACGCCTTTTTATGAGGACATCACTGACTGATTCGCAAATTTAAAAGAAAGATTGATTTGACTTATAAAAAATAAGTAAGTTTTCTTTTTTTCTTTTCTTCTCAAGTTATCATTACAAAAGAAAATTCTCAGGAAACTTCGAATCAGACACGGATTAATGCAATTTTGAGGATAGGAGCGGCTGGTTGAAATTCATGTCCATTTTATGGAAGTAAAATAGGATCTCTTACATTTTTTATGTAATTTCTTTTTTTTTTTTAATCCTGGGTGAGGGCTTAATCCGCCAGCTTTCGAATTCAGTAACAAAGATTTTCCATTCCTGTCCGGAGGAGGGGGGGGGGTCATATGTTTCCGGCTGCACTAACATTTTTGACCACGGGCCGCCACTGATTGAAGCTTTTTGGTGATGTGATCCTGATTTTGACATTGAAGTACCATCGCTTCTTTTTTAAATTTAGTTTCTCAGTGTTGACTACTTATAGGTATTTTGCTGATAAAACGCTACATAAATGAAACATGGAAAATGCCAACAGCAAAAAACAATCAAAAGAAACTGATGTTTAAAAGATGGAGTAATTAACACTTTGTAAAATAACATACATAAAAGGTACTTATGTGTGCTATTTTACTACCTTTTACACTTGT
>JAWZYV010019188.1:0-25359 GCA_038373885.1 Cheiracanthium punctorium
TCGAAATCCATGAATGTGTCGCATTTTTTCTTCCTTGTTCCATAAAACACTTCTTTGGAATTAAAATCTAGATTCTGATACACTATTATGCTATACTATTCTGATGTACTGTACTTATTTTAACATACGTCACGCATATTGTAACTATGGAATTTCATCTTTATTTACACCTGTACGAGCCATTTTATGGACACGCTTTCCTATTTCCGTTAACAGGGACAGTAGCCCATTTGGCAGAAATTGAAAAATGCAAACGAAAACCTGTCGACACGAATCATGTCCACAAAAAAAAAAAAAAAAAAAAAAAGAAATGAATAAAGAAATAGAAAATACCTTTCCTAACCGGTGTCTTTAAGTAAAAAAGACTTTCCATATCTGATATTTTTATTAAGATGAGTTCTAAGAAATTGTTCACTCAAACAAATACAGGTTTTAGGAATTTCCCCACCCTTTCATTAATTTAGGAAGATGGATTGGAGTGTCCATCATCCATTGGCCAAAAATTTTTGCATAAGATAAACAATAAGAACCAGTGATCTTGGGCGCTGATACCTATTGGCAGGTAGGTGCCTTAGTAGCCCCCCCCCCCCCAGCTCCCCTATTGTTATGATTTACGTGCTGGTATAACGCAGAAGTGCTTCCACACCCAATAGTGTACCTTTCTGGGATAAGACCTTTGACTTGTCTCGCCCCCCCCCCCCTCCATTAACAACCATTTTGCCGCCCAAGCTAGCGATATCTTTTAAAGGTGAACTTCAGTTGACCGCTCAAAAAATGTAGGGCTCCTACAGGATTTCACACAAAGAAAAAAAAAATCTTTTGTTAAGAGCTTTTGTATTCTCAATCAAAATGAGACGAAGACTAGGCAGACGAGGTTCCTCTTTACATTGTCTTTTTTACATTCTTCTTTTTTAGCAACTAAGAAATAACTCAGTATATTATCATGAATATCTGACTATAATTTTCATATTTAGATAAGGTATTGTATTAATTATCAAATAAGAAAAGTACAGTGAAACCTGTTTTTAAAGACCATCACTGGGACCAAGAAAATGTGGTCTTTAAGGAGGGTCGGTCTTTGAATTCAGGTAATACGATACATTTTGACAAAATTTTAATCGTACTTAATTTTATCAATAGAATTGGAATTTATTTGATAATTACCTGATTATCACTGAAAAGGCTTTTATGTAAAATATAATATAATAAAAAGCCTGTGTGTACTTACTTTTTTATAATATGTAGAGAAAGACAGTGAGATTTATATATTTTTTAATAAATGAAATTAGAATATATTTAAATTGAAAAAAAAAAAATTTTGCTTTACATCGTAGCAGGGGCGTAGCCAGAAATTTTTCATGGGGGGGGGTTTGCGACTACTGCAACTCAGTATATGCATACATATGTGTGATAAGGGAGTGAAGAATATGCATTTTGTAGGCAAAAATTCCTCATGGGGGGTTATGACCCCCTAACCCCCCCCCTTGGCTACGCCCTGCATCGTAGGTACTTTATTATTTTTTTAAATATGATGTAATAACAGATTGTTTAACAACTACATTTTGGGATAATTGTTTAATCGCTTCTGTACACATGTCAGATGTTTAAACACTCTTTTGTTTCATTGAAAGTGATTGCAGGTTTTTGTGTTGTGTCTTCATTTTCAATGTCTTCACCAGATGATGATACATTTTCACTGCAATCAGTTTCTTCATTCTTATTTTCAGATTCCGTCACTGATGTACTAAATTGTTCATGAATGGGGGAAAATAAGAATTTTTTTAAGAATTCGCGGTCGTTAAAATAGGATTTTGAATAAATTTGTTTCTTATACATAGCGGTCGTTGGTCGCGTCAGGCAGGTGGTCGTTCAATAAGGAAAATAAACCATCATTTATAATTATATTGTACTCGGGACCGCTAAGACATGGTCGACAAGACCAGGTGGTCGTTAAATACGGGGGTCGTTCAACACAGGTTTTACTGTATTATTATTATTAAAGTTAAACTTCATAGAGCTTACAATGAGACTTTTTCCTACTTTCCTCTATCGAAATCCATTTTTAGTTGAATGAAATATGAATCTCGCGTGATCAACTAATCTCAATCCCGCGAAGCATAAAACAGTGTGGGATTGCATTCCCTAGTGTCCATGTTCTTGGACAACAGTGCATTGTTCGCATGACTTTCACTTTTTTCATTTTATCAATCTGCAGCGAGGCCGACTGGAATTTTTCGCATGGTTGGCCGAAAATGTGGATCCACCTAGACCCTAGGTTCCCAACCTTTTTTGAGCTAGTGCCCCCTTTTCTAGTGAATATTTCAATACCGCCCCCCCTCCCACTCCAGAGAAATAAGAGCGTACATAATGCATGATGAAAACAAGAATTAAATTTAAAAAAAAAATGACTAATAGATAGAATATTGTTGGAATTGAAACTCTACTGAATTTCTTCTTCATTTATAAAAGAGGAATAAAAGTTTTAGAGAGGTATCTCTTTCTCTCAACAGCGAAGTCTCCTATCGAAATAGGTGAATTTTCGCACACGTGATAGAAATGAATTACCAGTGATTTTTAAGTCTTTTTTAGACTCTAGTGGGTTAGTCTTCCCACGCCCCTACGTGCCATATCAGCGCCCCCTCATTTTCTCTGGGTCTTTTACCGCCCCCCTGAAAGCCTCAAACGCCCACGTTGGGAACCTATGACCTAGACACTCCAAATCTTCTTCAACTCATTAATTATGTCATGGGATTGGATAACTTTTAGAAGAAGCTGTTTGCTGTACACTCGAATAAATGATAGACTTACACCACTTATGAAAACACACACATACACAAATATATATATATATATATATATATAAGAAAATCTGAAATACTTTCAGATTTTAAATACGCACTAAAGTACTATACATTAAAAGCCTATCATAATCCATGCGTCCTCCCTATTTTCTTTCCTTACTCCATTGAGTTGGAAAGTGTGGTATTTTTCTCCCTCGTTCCATAAAACCCATCTTTGCAGTCGAAATCCATCCCCCTACTAAAGCTGTTTTACAATCTTCGCCGATCCTATTCCAACTATACTTCACCCTTTTTAAATACTGCTTGGGGAATCCTGATCCACGAGTGTGCCGTGTTTGTCTTTCTTCGATCGATTTCTACTTGAACGCTCCGACTCTCCCCAAGGTGGCGATCCTTAAACCCACGACGATTTTTTGTATTGATGTGGCAACGGTAATTCTGAATTAAATGGCGATTGGGAACAACCTGTACACACAGCATTCCATTACTTATTTATTCATATAGGGTTGCCAATGAATGTAGTTTTAATAATTGTCTTCATGTTCTTTAACTGGGGAGTATCATTGGTTCACTTTCGTTTTCATCTAGTTCTTTTGGGAGCGTTGAAACTTGTGCATAACTCTTAAAGAATCACGACCGCAAAGCTCGCCTAAGTGCGGCCATTTTTTTTTGGTTGGCGAGAGTGGGGGGCTTTAAAATAGGAATCCAGTCTTTCTTGTACCATAAAACACATCTTTGGAATGAAGATCTATCTTAAAATCGCCTACTGAAACTGTTTTACAATCCTCGCCAGCCTACTCCAAGTATACTTCACCCTTTTAAATACTGTTTGGAACGGTCATCCTAATTCACGAATGACCCGTGCTTGTTTTTCTTGTTCCATTCAACCTATGTTTGGAATGGATATCCATCACCTTGAGCGACTTTCGACATTTTATTCTCTCCCACCTCCACGTTACGTGGCAAACACATTTCAAAAGATCTTCACCGTGACAGTTCGTGTCTACAAAACCTGTCTACAAACCCTGTCACATGGACAAAAATCGGGGACCGAACGAAATAGCACCCTAGTCTTAATAAATAAAAATAAATAAAAAATGTGAATTTTGCTACGAGTCGTACTTCAAAAAATTTTGCAATGAAATTCTATGAGGAAGATTTTTTTTTTTTGAGAAACGTTCATCCTTTATTGAAGTGTATGCTACAGTATTCGAAATCCAAGCAGCAAATCCAATCTGGAATCCAAATCCAAATCAAAATGGATTCCAATCCAAGCAACAAAAACTGACCTCGAAGTATCTTTTATTCCTTTTTTTAAAATTCCTGCCACTTTTTTTCATTTTATCAATCTGCAGTACGCAGCAAAGGGACTGATCCAGGCCCGGACTGGCCCCTTTGAGGGCCCTCGGATAAAGATTGAAAAGGGGCCCCTTTACTGGTGAATTTAGAGATAATAGAATATTTTTTTTTCTCTTTTCAGTTCCCTGTGTTGCTTGCAACGAAGGGCTTGGACTGACGCAGGCTAAAACAATTTTTGGTTGAAACGTGCGTATCCTCTTACCTATAACATCTTATGTGTGTTTTTTACAAAGTTTTTTATTTACGTTAATAGAATATTAGGTTATATAATGCTTGAAAATCAGGCTTACGTACCTAAACACCCTATTTAACTATTTTAAAGCTGTTACGGGACCCTGATTCTTCGGGGGACCCCCCCGCCATTGTGTAAAAGCGTAAGATTACAAAGAAATAAATACTCAAACTACCTAGGATTGTATCAAATTACTTTAATTATAAAGAAGCGCATTCATTATTAATTCTTATAAACTTATTAAAGGAAGAGAGAAAATATGACTCTGATATATTTCAAATTACTTTAACTATAAAGAAGTATATTCATTTTTGGGAGGCCTCTCTGGGGCCCGTTGAGTCCGGGGGGGCCTTCGGCAATCGCCAGCCAGGCCAGTCCGGGCCTGGACTGACCAACGACATTATCAGATGGACCCAATTCTTCCTTGAATGAAATGTGTGGGCGAAAGGTGGTCATAAAACGAGTCAACCTAAAATGCAAATTTTCGTTCATTTGAAAGAACGAGTACATGAGCTATCCATCTCTGAAAAATGATGTAAAGAGAAATTTTAAAATCCAAACTATAACTGAAAAATCACTCAAAATAATGGTGTTAAACGATAAAGTAATTAAAAAACTTTGTAAAAAACACACCTTTTACTTCTTATGTGTGTTTTTTACAAAGTTTTTTAATTACTCAAACTATAACTCCTTAAGTAATAGCCCCATCTCACTATAATTTATTTAAAAAAATAAAAAATTAAATTTCAAAGGCAATCGTTACATTTTTTCACAGAATCTTGACTAAGAGCATGCATAGACTTCGTTTATGCACGCTCCGGCTTGTTTCAAAAACCCGAGAAAGAAATTGGGGTTCCGTTTGCAGACGAGTCGTTTTGAAAACATTTAACTAATACAGGGTGTCCCAAAAAGGGGATAACCGGCTTTCACTCTTGATCTGTCAAGAGATAAGTGGGCAGTGTCCATTGAAAACAAGGGTCAAAATAAGATAGGAAAAATGACTGTGTTAAGAAAACATTTCTGTAATAAATTTTCAAAAAGTGACACGTTTGCATACGACCCCCGTATAGAAAAGTCCCAGTGAGTAAAATGCGCCCCCATACACTCATGATGCACAAAATTTCCGTCTTTCATCCTAAAAAGTCTCCAGAGCCGGCCCAAGGGGCTTGCGAATGGAGGCGATCGCCTAAGGCCCCGCGCTTAAAGAGGCCCCGCTCTTGGGCTATCTTTTGGCCATCCCATTAGACCGAGCTTGGTAGAGGGTTGCGATCTATCCCGAAAAAAGTCGATTAATAAAACTAATGTGTACTAGCAGTCCTAGTAGTAACTTACTTAAGACAGGACAGAAAAGAGGCCCCGCTCTTGCGCTTCGCCTGGGGCCCAGTACGCCCCTCGGGCCGGCGCTGAAGTCTCAGATATCTTTCACCCTTTGAGGCGCAACCCTTTCCCAATACTGAAAAAAGCGCAGTCGTTGCCATCGCTCGACTTAACTACCAGCAAGAGGGTGGACGATCGAAACGTTCATCGCGTGCCACAGATCGAGAGACCCTTTTTTGACATGTCAGCTGGCACGCTGGCCACCATGCCACCACGACCAGCTGGCACGCCAGCTGTCGTCAAAAAAGGGTCTCTCGATCTGTGGCACGCGATGAACGTTTCGATCGTCCACCCTCTTGCTGGACGTTCAGTGGAGCGATGGCAACGACTGCGCTTTTTTTCAGCATGGGGCCCTCTATCCAGCTGCTCTCGCATTCTTCCATTTTGCAGCAGATGTCTGTGCTGTTCAAAAGAATCGTGACCCTTTTTGGACGGGAAAGGACGTGCTCAAAAGTAAAGGATTCTCGTGGAGCCTATGTCAGCCGCCACTCTTTTTATAGAAATCCAATCGATTCTTCGTGACCGGCAACCGTCCAAACGTCCGAGTTGGGTGATCCCAGAGCGGGAACACTGCTCGTTAAAGGGTTAAAAAACGACGATCCAGGGTTATACTTGGAATTCGATTATTGTCACTGTATTTTCCTTATACAGGGCGTCCCCCAAAAGTGATAACACGCTTGAATTCTTTATTCATGAGAGATAAGTGGGAAGTGTCCATTGAATAAAATATTCACCTTAAGTTCGGAAAGGAGATTACGTTAAGCAAAATTTGCCCCGTTTTCTTTTTTTTTTTTTTCAAGTGATACTTTCTAAATTTGTGTACGAACCCCGAACAGAAAAATTCCAAACAGGGGCTTGGAAGATATAGACATCCCAAAAGTTTTGAATTCCATGTAACGTACAGACAAAAGTCTAGTTTCATTTCTATCAAAAGTCCAGCTCTATCCAAGTATATATAAATACGCTAAGGGAAACCTTTGTCTATACCTTTTGCAGCACACTGCGCCACCGGAAGTGCGCGAAATTCGGCGCAGTTAAAGTTCGAATGGATGTGGGTGGGCGTAGTGGCGGATTCATGCGAGTTTGTCGGTGGGGCGGTTAATTAGAAGATTGACATATACATGCATTTTATAGAAGTAAAATAGAATCTGTCATTGCGTATGAGGCATTCGACTCCTATTAAGGCTTATTCGTAAAAAAGGCGTAATTTCAACAAACAATACCCAGAGGTTGGATCCGATAGAATGTGACCGAGCTAAGCTACACATTGCTGGGTTCTTGCATGTTGCTTGGAACAGAAAAATTGAAACCTCGCACTATTTTGAATGATGTGAAACCCATGGAACACCTTGCGTATGAGCCAATGATGGCGAATTTTCATAATTGGGCGACTTGCGTATATGTATAGTTAATAATGAGCTCTCAGTAAACAGTCATTCATATGTTTTCTTGGATAAAAACTAAGGAACAGGTAGGATAGCTTGCCACCCAGGGCGGATTTTCATGATGGGGCGATGGACGCAGGCTCGCAACCTATAATGACTGCTTATGTAAGGTTCCCGGAAAACCATATATTAAACGTTATCCATATATTGCATATACATAATCCTTCGCAGATTGGCGTATTTATCTGTTGTCTAAGCGAACTTTCTATTTGAAAAGGGTCGACTTTGTGTAACGCACTTTGAGTGACTTATTTTATATATTTTTTAATTGGGCGTAAAATGGGTGTCGTTCTACTTCATGTTTGACCATTTCACGTGATTCTACAGGACTACTGGAATCGCTTTGTTGCAAAGGAATGAATGATTTTATGCCCAATCTGGCAACCATTCTGTTTTATTTTTTCAGTTTTTATGAATATCTTCTAAAATAATTCGATTTTCGAAATTGAAGTCACTTTATCAGCTTCCTCGGAATTTTCTGCATTCGGGAACATGTTTCTCAAAATTCAAATCTCCACGGTTTAGGAGAAGATAGCCCAACAAGCTCTTGATAGCGGCCGTTACTTTTTTTTTTTTCGGTTAGCCGCGAGCCAGTGAAAAATCACCGAATAATTGTGATCTGCGCCAAATGCTCACAGACCTAAAGCGATTTCCAATACATAGTTGCTTATCCCTGTCCATATTTTGGAAGTTTAATTTAATTTCGTATTTTAATTCAATTCCACACGTTTTCCCCAATAACACATCATGGATCGAATAAGTATGCAAATTTCTTTTTAGTACATCGATATTTTTGTATACGATATTTTGTATCGGTATTTTTGTATGTTATGTATATGAATACCATTTTGTCTACGGATTAAAGTTTCGGCTTTGTTTTGGGGAACGACAGTGTTTCAGAAGTAGTCTTTAAACGTTTCTCAGAAAAAAACAGTGGACGGGATTGGCTCCGGGCTAACCGAAAAATACTATTGCCACCCCATAAGTTAGTATTGAAAGTTAATTGCATCGTAATATAGGTCGTAATGCTATTGATTGCGAAGTTTGAACTGGAACCGCAGGCAAGAATTTTAATTCCACTTATAAAATATTCTGGTACTACTTGACCACATCCTTTCAAAAAATTCCATTTCCAAATGTACCTGCATCTGCGATGACAGTCCATAAATCTCGAGGGCTACTACCATTCGAAAAAATGCAAGTTTATTGAGGCATCAAGATTTATACAGGGTCAGTGGTACGCCTCCACAAGTAGAGTGCGATCATTCGACGGTTTAACATTTTGTAACTCCGAACATAATGAGCCTTTAGCAGAGGGCGGCTCCAGGTTGAATTTTAGGAGGGGGGCCACTCGACTTTTTTGATGAGTCTAAATTGTTCAAAACGCAAACTGAATGTGTGACATCGTACGGGAACGTGTGAAATCCGAGGTCGGTAGAGGGAGAGGACCCCTATGACCCACTCGCTGGAGCTGCCTTTGCATTTAGCAAAGTGTGATAGTTCTTAGAAAAACACCGTCTTCACAGAAAAGTGTGGTGGTTGTATTGTACAAAAGTGGTCATAATAGACAGATGGTGTCTTAGCCAAGGGGGTCACTTTAGTAGGTTTCACTGTATATGGAGTCTTGAGAAATACTCTTTGACAGAAGAACTTTATTCACGCTGAAATTAAAAAATGAATGCTTTAGGGTCGAATTTCGACCACTGCCGAACAACTAGTTTATATAAAAAGCCTACTTCTATTCATATAAAAAGTCCAGTTTTATTTATATAAAAAGTCCAGTTTTATTTATATAAAAAGTTCAGTTCTATTTATATATAAAGTCTAGTTTTACTTATATAAAAAAGTCTAATTTTATTGACATAGATACAGTAAAGCGCAGTTTATACGTCTTTCAAGGGACCGATCTGAAACGACGTATTATTGAAAAGACCTATAACTGAAACATTAATTATCCAACCACTGGTTTAACGCTACCCATGTCAATTTGAGTCAGTAATAATAATCTAAAGTTTTTTTTTTTTGAGTTACTAGTACAATGAAAACAATAACTGACTTGTAAAAAATAAAACACTTATCATGAAAGTGAAACAAATCCTATCTTTATTGTACTCTGTCTTGTATGCTGTACATCTTTATTATTAATATATTACGCATTGCATATCATGATTTTTATGTTCCTATAGACATTGAATTAACAACAACAAAAAAAAAAACTTTCCTAGTCGTCTAACGGTCTTTGATTATGAATGGCAGTGTGACGGGTTGAATGAAGTGCATAGAATGTTGTTACACGCACGTTCTGACAAACAAAACAAGCTTTTTAATACAGTCGATTGCGTGTTTAAAGGTGTATCCCTACTTGCATCCTGTATTAGACGGTCTGTCCAGGGAAAGTTCGGTCATTAGACCGAAACAGAAAGTTTTCGCAAATCAGGAAGGTTAAAAACGACGATAGCGTGCGTCTTATAAACGAAGCGTTTTTTTTTTTTTGCATTCAAATGAATAGAAACGAAACGGGGCTTTACAAAAACGACTTATAAATGTAAATAAAGGAAAAACGTATAAACTATGCTTGACTGCACGTAGAATAAGAGAGAGTTATAAGCTGGGACCTGTCCAGTTTAAATCGGGGCTCCACCGTATATACAGTCGAACCTCCAATGAACGAATGGATTGGGAGCCACCAATCGGTTCGTTCAACCGAATATCCATTTTTGTAAAGTGTAGGGTATAAAAATATCCATGCAAAATACCCTTAGACATAGATATGAAAAAAAAGAATGGTTATTTTTGACTGCAAGCTTAAAAATGATAAGTTTTACGTTATAAGATCCATTTTAAAATTATCTAAGTTCTTTCATGTTACTTGTTCGTAAAACTTAATACATAATGCATACACACTTATTGGCTCTTTGGAAAGAAATCCTTGATAATGCTTTTTTTTTTAAACTTTCCAAAGGTCTTTGTCGATATTCATTTTGTGTGCAAAAAATTCAGTTTTAGTTTTATGCGCGAATTTTATTTCAGCGATGGTGGTTCGTTCAATCAATGCAAAAAAAATCGTTCAATCGGAGCACTTTAGCACCCTTTTTGTCGGGACAGAAAAAATATTCGTTCAATCGGAGAATTCGTTCAATCAAGGTATGTTCAATCGAGGTTCTACTGTATCCAATTTGGGTCTAATCCGTCCACTCGTTTTATCTGTAGATCTATTCGACTGTATAGTCAGAGCCCGATCAAGGCAACTGTGGGCCCGGGGCAAAAGAAAAATAGGGGGCCCCACGCGATCCCTTTTCGCCTTCTAAAAAACCCATGACGATGGGTTTATTCTGAAAAGTTTTAAATATCTTCCCCCTCCCTCCAAACACGGAATTTTATTTTAAGTAAACTGAAATCAACGAGTATTATGATATCAATAAACACATAACATGACATAACAGATAACTGCTGTACCCTAGTTGCCAAAATGTAACGGGATATAATAAACCACATTTTTTTGAATATTTTTTTTTTTAAAGAACAACTAACCAACCTATTAAATTACAAAAATGTTGCTACTTTCAAACTTCAAAAACACTGTTTATAAAATGGTAGTGAATCAGATTCCACGAAGGTTGGCAGTTATGCTCTATCGACTCTACAGCTTTTTGACGAATTGAAGTTTAATGGATACAGACGTAAGTTTGAATTTTCACTGTTCCTATTTTATAATTGAAAAACAATACAACATGGGGCGCTTTTTCCCTTTGTTATCTTATTGCGAAATTATAAAATTGTAAAATATAAGATCTTTGGACCCCCCCCCCCCCCGAAACTGTGGGCCCTGGGCAGTGGCCCCGTTTGCTGTGCCGGTAATAGGGCACTGTGTATGGTTAAGAAATAATGAACTTACTGCAGTCATATGAAGTACTGTTTCGAAATAATGCGTTAAAGTTAAGAAATAATGTGTTCACTATGCCATTATAATTGTTATAGTACTCTGGATATTGGCCACGCGGCCGAGATGATAGAAATCGTGGTGATCAATACGCCCATCTGCAAAGGATTATGTATATGAAAATAGGGATAAAGGTTTCCGGTAAACCTTAAATGAGTAGTCATTATAGGTTGGGAGCCTGTGTCCATCACCGAATCATTAAAAGTCGCCCTGGGTGGCAAGCTATCCTAGCTGTTCCGTAGTTTTTTATCAGAGAAAACATAGGAAGTACTGTTTCCTTAGAGCTCATTATTAACGATTACATACGCGCAAGTCGCCCAATTATGAAATTTCTCCATAATTGGTTAATACGCAAGGCGTACCTGGGTATCCCATAATTACAAATAGTGCGAGGTTTCAATTTTCATGTTCCAAGCAACATGCAAGAACCAAGCGATGTGTAGCTCGGTCACATTCTATCGGATCCAACCTTTGGGGTTTTTTTTGTTGAAATTCTGCCTATTTCACGAATAAGCCTCATTAGGGGCCGAATGCTTCTTTCGAAAAGCGAGCGTAGCGAGTCTAGGGGCCTTGGCCTCTAGTAAATGTAAATAAACGGGCAATTCCACAGAAATTCTTGGGTGGTAAAAAAAAAATTCTTGGCAGTAAGTAAAAAAAAAAATTCCCACAGAAATTCTTGGGTGGGAATTGGTGACTCAATTTTTAAAATCTATTTTTTTTCACAAATGAGGTATTATTTTAAAGGTTATGAATTAAAGTATAAGAAAATAATAAAAATTGCCATTAAAATTTAAGTCTGGAGGAATTATAGGCCTTTAAATAAAGACATTATTGTGATGCTTCTGACTCATTTTTTTAAATATCATTTTGAAATTGGTATTTTGATATATAATTACAATATATTTCACATTTAAATGAATTCAAATGGTTGCCATAAAACTTTAGAAGAGCAAAGTTTAACAAAATCGAACTTTTATGATATATTCTTGTCCTGAGGAGCTTTTTTATCTCAGACACTTTGATAAATTTACGTCCGGCACTCAATTGCTTTAAAGTTGTACCTGCATAAAATGGGTTGGGTTATTTTATAAAATATTTTCCCTGCAAATCAGGACTTCATTTACTATTTAAAATGTGCAATCCAAATTAATTTTAAACAATTAATTTTTTGTACGTTTTACATTCGACACCAAGCTTTTACGTCCGACACCCACTTGAAAATCAATTTGCACCTTAATTCAATTTAAATAAACAAAAACAAACCATAAGTTATTGATCTTTCCTCAATGCATTTTAGCATCAAAGTAGTTAGAATTTTGCAGATCCAACCATTGACCTGAATTTTAGATGTCTCAATTTTCAGTTTTTGCCTCTTACATCCGACACCATGATTTATTAATATATTTTTTTTTAAGTTACAAATTTTTGCAGAAATTATTTTTATATTTCATAAGTCTACAAACAGAGTTAAATATTAAAAAAATATTTTGATTTGTTTTAAGTATTTTAATGCTTAGAAATTTTAGTTTTTATGACAAAATTCTATGCAATTTTTATGTCCGACACCGTGGAATTGCCTAAACGTAAAAAAATGAGAAATTTTATAAACGGTGCTTTACTGCACGCTGAATGAGAGAGAGTTATTAAGTTGGGACCTATCCCCTTTAAATCGGGCTCCACTGGACCTATCTATTCTAGTGAAGTAATAATGAACTTACTTCAGAGTGTGCGTGTGCCGGCTGCGAGGTGAAAACGGATGGTTTCGGGGCGTCCAAAATGTCTGTTTTCTCCCGTGGCGAAAGATGTCTCCTCGGCTGACGTACTTCGAGGGTATATCATCTCAATCTGGATTTATCAGGTCACCCGGTCCATTCCTCTTTGGACGGAGAGCAAGAAAAAAAAAGAGAACCACGCTCTTTCCCCCCAAAAACACTTTTTCCTTCAGCCAACACCTTCGCTTTGACTCCCTTTTTAAACCCTTTGAGGCGCAACCCTTTCCCAATGCTGAAAAAAGGGCAGCCGTTGCCATCGCTCGACTGAACTACCAGCAAGAGGGCGGACGATCGAAACGTTCATCGCGTGCCACAGATCTAGAGACCCTTTTTGCGCAGTGCTTGCTGCGCACAAAAGGGTCTCTAGATCTGTGGCACGCGATGAACGTTTCGATCGTCCGCCATCTTGCTGGTAGTTAAGTCGAGCGATGGCAACGGCTGCCCTTTTTTCAGCATTGGGCCATCTATCCAGCCGTTCTCGCGTTCTTCCATTTTTCGGCAGAGGTCAGTGGTGTTAAAAAGAATCGTGACCATTTTTTTACGGGAAAGGACGTGCTCAAAAGTAAAGGATTCTCGTGGAGCTATGTCACCCGCCACTCTTTTTATAGAAATCCAATCTATTCTTCGTGACCTTCAACAGTCAAAACGTCAACAGTTGGGTGGTCTCAGAGCGAAACCACTGCGCGCCAAAGAGGATGGGGTGAAGGGATCTGCTTGCGCATTTGGGATTCCGGGGGTGTACCATTATCTTCCTCCCATCTAGCGTTGCCAGGCGTCCGGATAAAGCCGGGCCTATTGGGTTGGCAACAAAGTAATTGCGTTTTTCCGTATATCAGTATTTCGCTTGGCCAAAACTACTAAAGCTAATAATACAAAATTTGGCACGTACGTCAGTTCTAACGTAAGTGCTAGATTAGATATCATTTTCCAAAATTCAGAATCTTAGGGGTACAGGGGGCCATAAAGTTCTTTTCACATATCGTGCGCGATCTCGAAGAAAAAAAAAGAGATATCCGTGAAATTCTTGTTGTAAAATACAGCACTCACGAATGTCTAAAAATCGATTTTAAGACATTTTGAATATCGTTCTCGAAGGAGGATAGGCGGGAAAAAAAGGGGAGGGCATCATTCATGGATGAAAAAATACTATCAGTAAAATTCTTACTTTAAAATGTGATAAATATGAATCCTATGATTAGGCACCGCTTGTTTGTAATTAAAATCTTGTTGAAAATTTTTTTGTTTGCATTTTATCTAGCAAAACGCAATGACTTTGTTGCCAACCCAATAGTTAGGCTTTTGGATTGCGTGTCCGGCCAAACTGAACGGTGTTCGGCTTTTGTTAGGCTTTTGACGGGTGACTTTGGCTGATGAGTTATAAAGTAGTTGAACTGATTTGGCATTCGATGTTATTTATATTTCATTAGAATTGAACAAGATGATTGGTAATCATCAAAAAGCTTGATTTTACATACATTTTTTTTTATTTTTTTTGTCGTACCTATTAATACCGAGACAAAATCCTCCATAGTGTAGGCTGTCCGGCCTTTTTACCCATATGTCCGGCCAAACTGGCTGGTCTGTCCGGCTATTGGGTTGGGCGACCTGCCAACCCTACTCGCGTCCCCCAACCTCCCGTCCGACTGGGCAAATAACAAAAAATCTGGAGTGACTCCACTCCACTTTCCGAACACTTACGATTAAGATCATGACCCAGCATTTCAATCCATTTGAATCGATGAATCATTCAAACCTATATACCCAATGGAAGCTTTATCGAATGCGCCGTTTAAACGCTAGCGCACTTTCAAGAATGTCCCCCCATAGGCCATCCTGCAAAAGAAATCTGGGTCGTAACCCTGTAGAAAAACGATAAGTCCTATATACTCCGCACTATGTACACTACTGCTTTAGCCATCCATTAAGCATTCAGTGTTTGAGTTATGGCAATCCTAAACGAGGGCCATCCGCCTATGGGGGTACATGGTAGGAGCTCTGTTTAACCCTTTAACGCGCAGTGTTCCCGCTCTGGGAACACCCAATTCGGACGTTTTGACTGTTGCCACTCACGAAGAATCGATTGGATTTCTATGAAAATAATGGCGGGTGACAGAGCTCCACGAGAATCCTTCACTTTTTAGCACGTCCTTTCCCGTAAAAAGATTATTTTGAACAGCACTGACATCTGCTGGAAAATGGAAGAATGCGAGAACAGCTGGATAGATGGCCCCATGCTGAAAAAAGGGCAGCCGTTGCCATCGCTCGACTGAACGACCTGCAAGAGGGCGGACGATCGAAACGTTCATCGCGTGCCACAGATCTAGAGACCCTTTTTGTGGCGGCAGCCAGCTGTCGTCAAAAAAGGGTCTCTCGATCTGTGGCACGCGATGAACGTTTCGATCGTCCGCACTCTTGCGGGTCGTTCAGTCGAGCGATGGCAACGGCTGCCCTTTTTTCAGTATTGGGAACGGATTGCGCCTCAAAGGGTTAAAGGATTCCAACGCGTATTCACTCATTACACTCGGAGAAAACCATCCAGAATTCCAGACCGTCGGGACAGCTGAACGTGGGACCTTTACGCTTCCCATGTTCAGTGTCGGCGAAAGGGCTTTATTCCAAAAAATGGATATAATAATCGAGGGTTCTCCGAATCCCGATTTTTCTAATTATCCCCAGTGACCACAAAAATTCCCTTTCATTTTTACGTCATGACTAGCTGAAGTACCCGTCCTCGACGGGTTAGTGAATGCAAATTTCCAAAAAAGCAAGATCTTTCGTCAGCATTGTAGGAGTACACAGAATGGATGTAGTATGTTGCCAAAGTAAAGAAAGCGAAGTTATAATTTTTATGTATTGTTAAAATATTACAGGTTAGAGAGTCACTCAGTAATATCATTTCATTCGCTTGAGTCGTCATTATGTGATGCGCGAACGAATATTGACGCATATTGAAATAATTTTCGCAAAATCTCAAAATTCAATCAACATTTTTGAAAAATTGGAAGCCTAGAATTTAAGTTGAGTGACAACCTATCCTGTCACCCAAATTCGTTTCATTCCCTGCAGTCTTTATTTCGTGATGCTGGAACAAATTTTCAGCATTTTAAAACGATTTTCGCAAAATCTCAAAATGTAATCAAAATATTTTAAAAATTCAACGCCTATAAATTAAGATTAGCAACTACCTATCCTATCACTCAATTTCGTATCATTCGTATGAGTCGTTATTACGTGATGTTTGAAGAAATATAAACGTATTTTGAGAGAATTTTCACAAAATCTCAAAATCTAATAAAAATGTTTAAAAAATTGGACTCCTATAGTTTATGTTGAGCAACCCTCTATCGTGTGACCCAATTTCATACCATTCGCTTTAGTCGTTATTACGTAAGATTCACGACTTACGTAAGATTACGTAAGTCGTTATTACGTACAAAGATTCACTCAGTTTTAAACGATTTTCATAAAATCTCGAAATCTGATCGATTTTTTTTAATTAGATGCTTATAGTTTAAGTTGAGGGACCACCTATCATGACACCCAATTTCATATCATTCGCTTCAGTCGTTTTTACGTGATGCTTGAACACAAATTTACGCAGTTTGAAACGATTTTCTCAAAATCTCAAAATCTAATGAGGATTTTTTTAAAATTGGACGCCTATGTTTTAAGTTGAGTGACCACCTATCATGACACCCAATTTCATATCATTCGCTTCAGTCGTTTTTGCGTGATGCTCGAACACAAATTTACGCAGTTTGAAACGATTTTCGCAAAATCTGAAAATCTAATCAAGATTTTTTAAAAATTCGACGCCTATGTTTTAAGTTGAGTGACCACCTATCATGACACCCAATTTCATATCATTCGCTTCAGTCGTTTTTACGTGATGCTTAAACAAAAAAAGCGTCACGGACAGAATGACAGAATGACAGACAGACAAACTTTTTTTTGAGGGTGGCATCGGATTCCCGGGTGCTTGAAACGGATAGAAATCGCAAAATTTTTGAATTCAAAGAAATGTACAGACAAAAGTCTAATTTTATTTATATAGATTTCCACGAAGATTTCATTTTTGTGTGCATTGACAGTAACAATAACAAAAAAATCTACTGTTTGGGTCCAAACTGAACTTTTTCCGCAGAAAAATCAATCGTTCCACAAAACTCATTCTAATATGGATAAATGAAATGAATTTTATAATTGCTTAAGAACCCTTTAATAACGCAAATCAATACCTAATTACACAATATCTTATAAGTTAGGCTAGTTTGGGGTCATAAAAAATGAATGATTCTTTTCCATCCATTCTAGCCCTTATTATTTATATTTTAATTCTCTTAACTTCACTCTTACCTAACAATTTAAGAGCCCCCCTCCCAAATGGCTAAGTGGATGAGACGCTGAACACAGGGTAGACCGCCGAAGTGTGAAAGTCCCGGGTTCGGGCCCATAGCGCGGCCGTCGATCTAACGGTCTGGCGTTTGGGTCGTTTTTGTCTAGATGTCGTGTCGATACGCGTTAAAACCCCTTTAGAAAGTCATCCGACGAAGACATCCCCCCCACCCAATCGTAGGCAGATAGCCCATGCTTAACTTTGCCATACCGACACGAACAAACAATAATTTAAAATTTAAAAAGAAAATTTGATATTCGTTCATTCAAGTTTCACTTATGGCTTTCGGTTCATTTTCTGAGCTATTTATGTAGCTTACATCTTTTCTAATTAAGATTTAAATCTTTATTTTTTAACAGAATGGTTGAATATATGGCAGAGATGCATAAAAGCTTATTTTAACCCATGGATGCCTAGTGTTCCTTTTTCGGGACGGTATTTTCGCTATCAGTCGAAAACGTTTTTTTATTACTTTCCGAACATGTACCCTGTAATGAAATTAGTGTCATCCTGAAAAAATTCGACATTTTGGTGTATGGACACGTTTGGAGGTCCTCTGAATTCATGGATGCTATTTTTACAAGATGTATGTGTGTGTGTATATGAGTGAACATGATAGTTCCTCAACGGGGCATTCGATGGAGCTCCAATTGGGTATATATGTTATAAACCACCGTCGCAAGACCGATATTGATTTGGGTGTGTATAGGACTTATAGTTTTTCTACAGGGCTATGACCCAGATTTCTTTGACAGGATGGCCTATGGGAGGACATTCTTGAAAGTGCGCTCGCGTTTAAACGGTACATTCGATGGAGCTCAAATTGGGTATATAGGTTATAAACCACCATCGTAAGACCGGTATTGATTGGATGTGTATAGGACTTATAGTTTCTCTACAGCGCTACGACCCAGATTTCTTTTACATTAGGGCCTATGGGAGGACATTCTTGAAAGTGCGCTCGCGTTTAAACGGCGCATTCGATTGCGCTTCAGTTTGGTATATTTGTTTGCAGGAGCGTAGCCAGGGGGGGGGGATATCGGGATATATCCCCCCCCGAAATTTTTGGATTAGTAATGAAATTCCGTCTATTTATACACATATAAGTTCATATTCCCCCCCCCCCCCCCTTCCCGCGAAAACTTTTCCTGGCTACGCGCCTGTTTGTTTGAATGATTCATCGATTCAAATTGATTTAAAATCTGGGTCATGATCTTAATCGTAAGTGTTCGGAAAGTCGAAAGGAGTCACTCCAGATTTTTTTGCCCCTAGCCATTACTCACGGGTATTGAGCCTCCACTCCACAAAATAGTTTAACATGACCCAGTATAGGATGCCGACTTTTCAATTTTTATGCATAGTGATTTTGAAAGAAATCGTCCCCTGTTCAAGAAGTTGGCATCAGAAACTTATCTGTTATTGCTGGCATCGGCCAAAATCGAAAAATATCTGAGCACCCATGGGGGTTAAGAGTCCCAATGCAAAATTTTAAACAGCCTATCATACCCGCGATCGGCCTTCGGACTTATTTTTGACGGATTTGGTTAAGATTTAAATCAGCTTTCGATGTACGTTTCAATCAGCCATTTTTCACAGGAATGCATCCATTTTTAAACCATCTTAATTTTTGTACCTATTAAACTTTAGCTCATTTTAAAAATGTAGCCGAGAAGTCCATCTAGGTTCTAGGATGGAGCAGGATTCTTTTAAGTGTACCGTAGTTTCGCGCCCCCCCCCCTTTCGCATCCGGAAATCCTACGATGATCATGAATATCGGAAGTCTGACGTAGCGATGGGGCGTTCGAATGATTTCTGTTATCGATGGCTATACCGTTCGAATAGAATCCATAATCGACTCATCGAATTGTGAATATTCGCGATTTTCGCTATTCGAGCCTTTGAGTGATTTTAGTAGCATTTGAGATTTCTATTCGAATAGCATTCACAATTTCCACTGTTCGACAGTAGCTTAGCCAGGATTTTATTTCGGGACGCGGGGCTCTGTATCCAGTTGTAAGCTCAATATCAAATTGTAACCATAGTAAAGGGTCGCATTTCGGGGGGGGGAGGGTTGCAGCCCCCTCAGCCTTCCCTCCGGCTACACCTTTGCTGTTCGAGATTTGGAATGCCCTGTGCTGAGTCCCCGAACGGATATTCTCGTACGGAAACTCCTATTTCTTAAAAACTCCAATCCATTGACAGACAGGAGGCTTATTTTCAGGGAAGAGGTGACTTCACCCTGTAAACGACCACGAATGTGTAAGCATTGAAATGAACAGACTCTGATGATCGTATGGGCAAGAGGGGGGGCTATGCCCCAGGACCCCGATTTTGAGGGGGCCCCCTAAACGTATTGTAAACATGAAAAAATTCGACTTCGAGACTTTGGTGTATTGACACGTTTTGAAGTCTTCTGAATTCATTTATAAAATTTTTACGAGATGTGTGTGTGTGTGTGTGTGGGAGTGAACACGATAGCTCGTAAACGGGGCATTCGATGGAGCTCCAATTGGGTCTATAGGTCATAAACCACCGTCGCAAGACCGGTATAGATTGGATGTGTATAGGACTCATAATTTTTTATACATTGCTACGACCCAGATTTCCTTTACATAATGGCCTATGGGGGGGGGGAGTCCTGAAAGTGCGCTAGCGTTTAAAAGGCGCATTCGATGGAGCTTCCAATGGGTCTATATATTTGAATGATTCATCGATTCAAATGGATTGAAATGCTGGGTCATGATCTTCATCGTAAGTGTTCGGAAAGTCGAGTGGAGTCACTCCATATTTTTTTCAGTTATGAATTGAGAAGTTACAAATACAGTAGAACCTCGATGATCCGAAGTCATTGGGACCGAACCTACTTCGGATCATCGAGAATTCGTTCATCATCATCTAGTTTAATATGTAGTATCGTCATTGAACTGTTGCTATGACTCTTTTTAACTGTTCAATAAATTAAAATTATAAATGAAAATAAATTTATTTCTGAAACAAAACCTACAGTGTTTAAATGGAAGCTTCATCTGGTGTATCTGGCCATCCTTTGCCGTGCAGCTCTACCGAAGTTTCTTAAAGCTGATTTCAGAGGAATCACACTGCTCCTGTTGTTCCAACCAAAGAAGGCCTTTCGAGAAACACTCAAAAGCATCCTTGTTACTGATCTTATTGACTCCAGAATCATCTCATCTTCATCATCTTCTTCTTTTGAGATTTTCGGACTTCTGCTATTCATCCTCATCATTGAGCCACTGGAAGCCTGCATCTCTTCACGCCACAATTCAACCCATCTGTGATTTCTCTACCCCACATTTTCGAAACCTTTCGTTGTGCTAAAAAGGCTTGAAAACTCAGTAACACTGCTTTCACAATGCCTGTAGCATTTTCATCTGAGCCAGTTGAAAAATTCGGCAAAAGTTTTCGACAACTTCGACTTAGTGTTGATTGCGGTATAGATTACCACGCGTCACCGATCCTATAAATGCAGCCTTGGATATTGACAGTTTTCCCAAAATCAATTATTGAAACTGAACCAGATTCAGAATCTCTTTCAAAAAGTAATTTTCTGGTGGGAAAAAAAAAAATTGAAGAAGAAAACAGACTTTGGATAATCGAGGTTCTACTGCATAAAATTTAGGACCGGGGTCCGTATAATAGTTTAACTTTCGTAATTTTTAAAGGAATATATTTATTGACTTCGATTGTTTCTGATATAATACATTATGCACTTTAAAGCCTTTTTGCAACGGGAACTATGTGCCTCTGACTAACATTTTAGGAAATAGCCATTGGGCACCCGGCAGCACTGGACGCCCCCTATAGACTGCCTGAAATGGGCCTATTGATCCACGAGTGTAGTACCGTCCTTGACATCTCTTGTTTTATAAAACACTTTTAAGAATTGAAATTATATTGTAATCACCTACTGAAACAGTTAAAATTTCGTTTGGCCCAAGCATGGAATCGAACCCATTCACGAGGAATGATAGAAGGATTCTAAAACCCCTCTACCACCTGGTCTGTTACGGAGGAAAGTAATCTTGCTTTAAAGAAGGCTGCAACAATGCTGAGTAGGAATCACACTGAACAATGCACAATGTTCCTGTATGAGAACCAAATGTAAAGCGCAGTTTTCTAGTATTGTTGCGACAATAATGAAAAGATCAAATGGCGCATAAGACGTATGTCTACTGCCGAGCAGTGGCGCGACCGATTAGTCAGCCACTGTTCGGAGGGTATCAGAAGGGTGGGATGCGATCGGGTGTTCTACCTCCGCCAGCTACCATTGTACACGATAGGAATGGCAAGAAGTATCTGGACGCATTGGATCTGAGATCGGAGTGACGCGTACGTCCGTGTTGCTTGCTTCAATGAAAGATGTGCCCTGAACATCGCCTAGAGCGCCGATCGAGGCTCGGTTGAAGTAAAACGCGCACGTACGTTCTGCAGAAGTCGGTGTACAGCGCGCATAATACTTGCTTTCAGAGAAAGATGTAGCACGATGTACGCGAGATGAAAAATTGCGTCTCGCGTCTCGCAAAATAGCGTGATATCTCTGTCTCCTCTCGCGTCCTTCCCTAGAAAGATGTGCCTTCAACTTCCCCTAGAGTTGGAGAGTGCCGGTCGAGGCTCGGTTGTAGTAACACGCGCACGCACATACGGCAGAATCCTGTGTACGGCGCGCATAATACTTGCTTTCCGTATATAAGCTCTGTAAGAAGCTTATATACGGAATTTGAGCTCCATCTAGGGTTGTCAGGTCGCCCAACCCAATAGCCGGACAGACCAGTCCGTTTGGCCGGACATTTGGGTCAAAAGGCCGGACAGTCTACACTATTGAGGATTTTGTCTCAGTATTAATAGGTACAACAAACAAAGTGTATGTAAAATCAAGCTTTTTTGATCATGACCATGAGTCTTGTTCCATTGTAATGAAATAGAAATAACATAGAATGCCCAATCAGTTTAAGTACTTGATGACTCATCCGCCAAAGTCACCAGTAAAAAGCCTAACAAAAGCGGAACACCGTTCAATTGGGCCGGACACGCCATCGAAAAGCCTAACTATGTCCGGCTTTATCCGGACACCTGGCAACGCTAGCTCCATCGAATGCTCCATTGAGGAGCTATCGTGTTCACTCCCATACACACACACACACACATACATACATCTCGTAAAAATAGCATGAATGAATTGAGAAGACCTCCAAACGTGTCCCTACACCCCAATCTCGAAGTCGAATTGTTTCAGGTTGGCAATACTTTCCTTACAGGGTACATGTTCGGAAAGTAAAAATACATAAAGTAGTCGTCAGACACAGTCACAACATGTGGGGGGGGGGCATTCAGACTTCTTCCCCCGTTCGCCCTCATCGGGCCCTGGAAAGGAAGGGTTACGCTCTTAGAAAGAATAAAAGAATAGGGTATTTTTTCTTTCTTTTTTTTTTTTTAACGCGCGTGATGTGTTAACCATTCATTTGGGACACGAAAACCACTTTCTGAACGGGCGCTGGGCAGAGTTTTTTTCCTTCCATTTACGGTCTACTTCGCCCATTCAACTTGATCACGATGAGGAAAATGGGAAGAAGCGGCCGATTGGGACTTCGCGTTTCGGTCGGAAAACCATCGGTGGCCGACGAAAACGATTTCTTCGGCCCTATTTCAATAAAGTAAAGGACGCCTGCGTGTAAAAGCCCGTTTTAACTCGGACCTCTCACTGTGACGGCCCTGGTCACGTAACCAGAGGATACTAAAAAAAAACCGCGGTGCACGCGATTTCGTAATGGGCGAGCGTTTCGCTGGCCACACGAATCCTCCTCGAAAATATCGGTTCCCAACCTTTTTACTACTACAATACCCCTTCAAAGACTTTTTTTTCCCCCCAATAACCCCCCTCCTCCTTTTTACTTCCTTGTACGGAGTATAAGGAAGTAATGTGATTGCGAAAAATTTTTAACGCCAGATTTCGACGAAAAAACGGACTTTGACTGCCTCTAAATTTACTTTTAAGAATTTCCCGATTTATCTCATCGTACACTAGCATGCACGACCATATAAATGCATGTAAAACCCAGTTTGACCTACCGCGAGCTAATTTGACCAGTTTTTCCATGCCGTCTGTACGTATGTATGTAACTCGAATATCTCAAACTATTGGTCGTAGAATGTTCAAACTTTTTATTTAGGATTCTGCTAGCATCTAGTTGTGCACCTCCCCTTGTGGTTCTAATCGACTATATAGGTTATCTACAGAGAGGACCGCCCAAAAGATTCGAAATACATTACGTTCTATGGGCCGAAATTAATCAAACTCGCATATGTCAAACTATTTGCCGTAGAATGTTGAATCTTTATATTTAGGATTGTTGTGACACTTAGTTGTGCACCTCGCCTCTTGTTTCCAATCGACTGGACAGTTTATCTACAGGACCGCCCAAAAAGGTACATTACGTTCTATAGACCAAAATTCATCAAACCCGCATATCTTAACTATTAGACGTAGAATGTTACAACAATCCTAATATATAAGTTTAAACATCTAGCTGTGCACCCCCCACTTGGTCCCAATCGACTGGATAGTTTATCTACAGGGCTGTCCAAAAGATTTTCTATACACTACGCTCGATGGGCAGATATTCATTAAAGCGTGTTTTAGAGGTATTAGTCTATTTCAAACGACTCAGAAGTGATATGTTGGTTACAAAATGAATTTCCCCATCGAAAATAGTGTCTTTATCATTAATAGTTCTGCTACAGGAACACTCAAGATTTCCCACACATTACGGTCCATGACAATTTTAGGAACATTCATAAATTTCATGTACAGTACCGTCCTATCATACAGTTAGGTAATGGTCATACCGCGGTCACGTGCCTCCCTCAAGAACGACGCCGAAATTGAACGTCAAGTAATGGTCCGACCAAAATTTTGAGTCAGGTAGTGGTACGACCACGGTCACGTGCCTCCCTCAAGAATGACGCCAAAATGGGCGACTTTTGGTGTACGCGTGTACGTATTTAACTCACAAATCTCAAAAACTATTAGTCGTAGAATAATGAAATTTCGTATACAGTGAAACCTGTTTTTAAAGACCACCACTGGGACCAAGAAAATGTGGTCTTTAAGGAGGGTCGGTCTTTGAATTCAGGTAATACGATACATTTTGACAAAATTTTAAGTCGAAAGTGACCGTGCTCTCATTCCCGACTTATTTAAACTGATAACCTTAATTTTTTCTTTCAATGTCAGGAATTTTCGACTGAAGACAAGTTTAGTGGTTTCCATTGTTATTAAAAATGAAAATAAAAAACGAAGAAAGCAGATAATATGAATTAACATTCCTTGCGATAGCTATCGTAATTTCGTTTCTGAGAAATAATCACATTGTAAACATAAACACAGGCTCTGTGTTGAATTTTTCATGCTTAGCTCTCGCCAGTATTGGCATTGCTCATTGGTTGAAACAATGACGTCATTCTCGGTGTAGTATTTTCCTACGGTGCGCACATTTTGTGATGGAATTATTTTTCGAAGAAATGTTGTAAAAGGAGAAATTGTGCTGAACGATTCACTGTAATGTCTAAATGCATAAAATTCTATTTTCAATATATATCCTCCCAGAATGTTACAACTCAACAAACAAGTGTCAACTTTCGTTTTCATCATACCGCGTGATTGCTGATCATCCGAACAACGAACCTACTCAAATATGGGAAAATAAGATTTTTTTTTTAAAGAATTCGCGGTCCTCAAAATAGGATTTTAAATAAATTTGTTTCTTATACATAGCGGTCGTTGGTCGCGTCAGGCAGGTGGTCGTTCAATAAGGAAAATAAATCATTTATAATTATATGGTACTCGGGACTGCTAAGACATGGTCGACAAGACCAGGTGGTCGTTAAATACGGGGGTCGTTCAACACAGGTTTTACTGTATAAGATTGCTGTAACATCAATCGAAGACCTTTTCAAACTGCGTAAATTTGTGTTCGAGCATCCCGTATAAACGACTGAAGCAATTGAAATGAAATTTGGTAT
>JAWZYV010019189.1:0-31321 GCA_038373885.1 Cheiracanthium punctorium
AGTTTTAAAAAAAAAAGCTTCATTGCATGTGCTTAAAGCTGTTTTGTAATATAGCAATGCCTGAAAAATATTTATTTCAAGAACGCCGAACGATCAGAATAAATCGAAAGAATCAGATAAGTTACTCCTTTCAACTCTACCGCTGCTTTTGTGATTATTCTTTCAATTACTTTTAAGTAGACAAGCCAAACAGAAAAATCCACTATACTCTATTAAGTGCATCCCATGTATTCATAAAAAAAAATACCATTTTAGTGCAAACCATAGAAGGGAAGATCTATGGTGTAAACGTGCTATGTACAAAAGAGTCGTAGTCGTTTGTCAAACAACTAACACACGAAACGGCAAAGATGTTTAACAAGTACTTGAAAGAGATCATTAGTCATATGACAGCCTAAGTAAAGGGTAATATGTTGCAGGCACACACGAACGTGCAAAGACGAGCTTATAAAAGCCTATTGTGTATAAAAATCATTAAAGTAGTATGGTAAGAATTACCAGTACACTAGTGTATCGTTGCGCCCTGAGATGCTGAATGCCAGCATAGGATGCCGACATAAACAGTTGCACTTCAACACAATGTGATTGCCGTACAATATGTTTTCGAGTTGTTAAAAAGGAGACCTTCAAGTTCAAGCAAGGGTTTACATACACATACTGCTGTTTAACGTTTAAAATGTTTACAGTCGTATAAAATTTTAAAAACGTTTAAAATGTTTACAATCGTATGTATTAATATACATATGTAATCATGATCTTTTAAATTACAATTTGAAACTAAACAACAACAACAAAAAAATACTAGATATGTACTTATTTTTAAAAGAAATCCTTCATTCTGTAAAAAATATATTTCACTTCATTTGCAATTTTAAGTATATTTAACTATAAGTATACATGCATTTTAAATTTGATTTTTCCTGCGCATAGGGAAATGCTCCATTTAAAAAAAAAAAAACAGTCAAATTTTTACCTTTCCTCAAAAATCTATGAAAGAAATTGAGTCTTATCTCAAGATCTGAAATCTGAAATGTGTCACAGTGTATCACTATAGAAAAAAAAATAATAATCATGCTACTACTATTAATTTGATCCAAAAAGTATAAAACCGCAAATGTCTAAAATACATGTATATTTCTTTCTTCGTCCCTCTAATCCCATGCACTTTTTGCGGCGAAGAGCGCTTTTCTAGTTCTTTAGTGATAAATGATCCATACACCGTGACAGCTGTCTACACGCGACCCGAAGGGAGATCTGGAAAACGGAAAATGCCCACCAGTAGGAAAGCTGTCCCTCCTTCCGCCCGTCCTCCCGTTGGTGTTGCGGTCGGAATCTCCATACTCATTTCTCTTCTACGTCCCTATCCTAGTTCTATGGAAACTACACAGAGGGGAAGAGGAAGGGGATAGCTAAGAGGAGAGGAGGGTAGAACAAAGAAAAGCGAAAGATCGCAGGGGCCCCGGGTTTGCGACACCCGTAAAAACCTAAAGAAGGTTTTCCCCTGAGGGTCGTCAAGTCTGGGATGAGAACAATTAAAATAATTTAGGTAAAAGGTTTCAAAAGCAGAGCAAGAGGTTAAAAGATGATGTATGGTAAGATGAGAATGACAATGAGGGCATTCTGGAGCAGGTTCACCCAATAGAAGGTACTTATGGGTAAGACTCGTATGGCCAATGTGAAGACGAGTCAGAATAACATCGTGCTTGCGGTATCGTTGAGTGGACCAGTGGATAAGGGCCGGCCGGATAGAGTGAAGTTTGTTTAGGGTTTTACAGTCCCATATATGATTCCAAGTGCCTTTTGTTAGGGAAGAGATGCCAGATTTTATATCAGTATAGGGTAGATCACAATTATATGGGACAGTAGAACGCCTAGCCAAAGAATCAGCTTTTTCGTTTCCGAGAATCCCAATATGGCTAGGTACCCAGCAGTAGGGGATGTTGTATCGATGGATCATGAGTCTCTTGTGCATGCGTAGGACTTTTAAAATATAACTATGAGTTAGGGAGCCGGATTTCAGATTCTCTAATACACTTAATGAGTCAGAGTACATGATGAAATGTTTGGTATTTGTTCTCGAGATGTAAAGAAGGCTTTGATAAATAGCTATTAATTCGGCTGTAAATACTGAGCAAAATGAAGGTAGGGTGTAGTTGTAAGAATGATTTCGATGTACATAAGCAAAGCCAACGTGATTATGAGATTTTGAGCCGTCAGTATATAGTTCTTCGAAGTTTCTATATTTCCTTTTATGGTCTAGAAATACTTGTTGATATATTATGGGGTCAGTGTTTGGTTTTGTGAAGCCTTCAAATGGTTGTAGGTAGGAAATCTGCAATTTAGTCCATGGTGGCACTTCATGAAATGAACAAGTAGATACATTAACATCCTCCAATTGGGTACCAACTACACTCCTACGGATTCTAAGTCCGAAGGGGGGAGTGCAGGAAGGGCGATTTTCATAAAACTGGTCCAATTGGGTGTCTATTAGAGAATTCTTTAAGGGATGTGAAGAATGAGAAAGGATGCGATAATAGGTATTTAATGATAATTTATGACGTATGAGAGTGAGAGATGGTTCATGACAGGTGACGTAAAGGCTATGTACAGGCGATGTCCTAAAAGCTCCAGTGCATATGCGTAGTGCAGTATGATGCACAGTGTCAAGTTTTTTTATGGCTGATTTAGAAGCCGATCCATAAACGCAGCTTGCATAGTCAATTTTGGAACGGATGACGGCACGGTAGATCCGCAAGTGAGCATCACGGTCTGCCCCCCAAGAGGTATTGGTTAAAACCTTTAAGATGTTAAGTTTTTTCTCGCATTTACTGTGGATGTCTGAAATATGTTTAGCAAACATAAGTTTTTTGTCAAAATTTAAACCTAAAAATGTGATAGAATCCTTGACAGCAATATTAGTATGGTCCAGATAAAGTTCCGGATCCGGGTGGATCCCGCGCTTCCGGCAAAAATGGGTACAAACTTTTTCTCTGCTGATATTTTAAAACCATTTCAGTCACACCACTTTAAGATGCGGTTGATGGCATTCTGAAGTTAGCGTTCTATCAGGCGCATGTCCTTTCCCTGACAGGAGATTTGCAGGTCATCTACATAAAGACTACCGTAGACAGGCAAAGGCAGTTGTTTCAGGATGTTATTAATTTTTATTGAGAAGAGGGTGACACTAAGAACAGAAACCTGTGGAACACCCTCCTCTTGAACAAAGTTATTAGATAGCATGCCATTAATCCGGACCCGGAAATTTCGGAGTGACAGAAAGTTTTTTATAAAAATGGGTAGGTTGCCTCAAAATCCTATATTATGAAGATCCAAGAGGATACCGTACCTCCACGTTCGGTCATATGCCTTTTCAATGTCAAAAAACACAGAGACTAAGTAGTTCTTCCGTAAGAAGGCATTACGAATTTGGGTCTCTAATTTTAAGATGTTATCTATGGTGGATCTACCCTTCCGGAAGCCACTCTGGAAGGGATGTATATGGTTCCCTGTTTCTAAAATGTAGACAAGACGGGTATTGATAATTTTCTCCATTAATTTACATAAGCAACTAGTAAGGGCTATGGGTCGGTAGTTATTAAGGTTAGATGTATCTTTTCCTGGTTTAGGAAAGGGAATAACTATTGCATTTCTCCAAGAAGTGGGAAAGGTTTGTTCGTTCCATATTCTATTGTACAATTTCAAAAGGTTGAGTAAAGATGCATGGGATAAGTGTTTCAGCATTTCATAAGTAATACCGCCGGGACCTGGGGATGTGTTTGAGGACTGTTTTAAGTGTTTGGAGAGTTCATGGATGGTAAGGTCGCTATTGTAGGTGAAGTGTGAGGAGGTTTTGAAATTTATTTTTTGTCGTTCTGCTTGTTGTTTATATGGAAGGAAAGAGTTTGAGTAGGAGGTACTGCATGAGATGGAAGAGAGAGATTCACCAATACTATTTGCGATTTCTTTTGTATCGGATATAATGCTGTTATTTATGGATAAACAGGAAATAGACTGATTAGTATAAATACCCATGGCTCTTTTTGTTTTCGTCCATAGTTCCTTACTAGAAGTGGAGGCTGTAATGCTGGAGATATATTTGATCCAGGATTCTCTTTGACACTGAACCCGGACTCTACGTGCATAAGCTTTAGCTTGCTTAAAGAGGGTGAGGTTTTCGGTTGTGCGGAACTGCCGAAAATTGCTCCAGGCTTTCTGCTGCTTCTTTTTAGCAAGGGTGCATTGATCATTCCACCACGGTTTTTTATTGCGTCGAGGTCTGATGCCTGATTCAGGAATGCTGTCATCAGCAGCTTGGATGATAATTGAAGTGACGTTTTGTACAACCTCGTCTATGGGGCCTTCAACAACATCAGAGGTGATGGCAGACAGGGAAGTGAAGGTGAACCAATCTGCCTTATCATTAATGTATCTAGGTACTGAAGTATGTTGGGATTGTGGTACAGAGGTGACAGAAGAATCGGAAAATGATCACTGTTGTGGAGATCACTGGATACAGAAAAATTATATGTTGGGAGAAGTGATGGAGAACAGATAGCAAGGTCTATTGCATGGAAAGTTTTAGTTGAATAGTGGAAGTAAGTATTGTCACCATTCTTCATGCAGTAAAGGGAGAAGTCAGTGAGAAGTTGTTCAATTTGAAGGCCACTATTGTTGATGTCCTTGCTACCCCACAAGAGACTATGAGCATTCATGTCACCAAGGAGGATGAAAGAAGGAGGAAGTTGCTGAATGAGACTATTGAGGGATGTTTGGCAGATTGCTTCACTAGGAGGGAGGTATATACTGTAGACAGTTGTGAGTTGTTTTAGTTGAATACGAGTGGCAACTGCTTGGAGATTTGTGTTAAGATTGACCATAGTGTGAGGATAACTATTGTTAATTAATAGGGCAACTCCACCTGTGGCCCTATCATTGAGCTCATAGTCCTTGCGAAAGATGGTGTAATTATGGATTTTAGTATGTCTATTGGTTTTGAGAAAAGTTTCCTGAAGGGCAAAGCATGCGGGGTTATGATCATAAATCAGCGTTTTGAGGTCATCGTTTTTATTAAGGAAACAGTGGCAGTTCCAAGACAGCAGCAGAGCCATTATCATGTTGTGTTTGGGATGTTGCTCAACTTGCTCCGAATCTCCGTAGACTTGAGAGGGGTGCTAGGGATGTCGTCATCATCCATGGGAAGATCTGACATTTCAGAGTCAGAGGGGTCCAAATGTAGGATAGTATCGTATATAGGGCAATGTGGAGGAACGTGTTTGATTTTGTGTTTATTGTACTTTGATCTGTAGACCGAAGACTTTTTTATTTGTGGTCTTTGAGGTAACATTTTGAGAGTTTTTCTTTGATATATGTTTTTGTGGAGCCGTGAAGGATTTATTTTGATTAGAGATGGATTGTTTAGGTATTTGGGCTGTTGCAGAAGGAAAGGAGACAGGTACAGATTTTGGTAATTCAATTTGAGTTACTTTTGTTTCAGTTGATTTTGTTGCAGCTGCATAAGATAAACCAGGTGTTGGTGTCCGGCTTTCTATTATCTTACGGACTTCCGGATATGAGAGTCTTTGAGAGGCACGTAGGGACTGAATTTCTTTTTCAAACGCCCATTTCGGGCAAGATCTGGAGTATGAGGGATGTTCCTCTTTACAGTTTACACATTTTGGAGCTGCAGAGCAGGACTCACTGTCGTGGTAAGAAGCACCACAGCGAGCACAGGCAGGTGACTCACGACAGGAGGTTTTAGTATGACCGAACTTTTGACACTGGAAGCAATGGATGGATTTGGTACATATGGTCTCACGGGGCATAATAAATAGCCAGCTTTAATATGAGATGGAATAGTGGGTGACTGAAAAGTTAAGATAGTATGTTTAGAATTGATTATTTGATTATTGCGTCGAATACTGATTCGACGAACAGCACTTACTTTGTCATCTTTTAGGTTTTCTAATATTCCAGCTTCAGAGCAGTGCAAAAGTTCGGGTTCTGATACGACTCCTCGTGAAATGTTTAAGGATGTATGAGGTGTCACTGTAACAGTTTTTAGGCCAAAGTTTTTAATTTTCATTATTTTGGAAGCTTGTCTATTGTTTGATACTTCTACTTATAGGTCTCCAGATCTTAATTTTTTAACTTTTTTTACTTCTCCTATATTGTCGGTGATACATTTATGTATTAAAAATGGGGATGTGTCATTGAAATTACCTTCAACATAGTGTACGATGAAGAATCGAGCGTTCATGTGTACTAATTGTGAATCAATGTTTTCACTACAAGTTGACAGCGGAGCGTTGACGATAGACGAAGAACTTTTCAAATCCATGTTGGGAGAATTAAGATTTGGACCCGACCGCACCACCCACCACGGAGCCCAACAAGGGGGTGTGCATTTGCACACCAGTGCTAGTCGGGTGTATACGCGCACAGTTCATCCCTTAAGCAGCATCCCCTTAATGATGTGCCCAGTAGAGATGAGACGGGCTCAGCCCGAGCTCGGGCTCTGTAATTCACGATTGCGTTCGCGCTCGGGCTCGTGAAAAATTTCTCCTTTGAACATACTCCTTGAAACAGATTTTAAAAAGTGATTCATGGGATAAATAGACGCACTTATTTAAAAAAATAGCGGCACGGGAGACTAGAAGGTGTGTGAAGCTCCAAAATTTATTGTATCCTATTAATTAAGTAGTTAATTTTATTTGTCTTTAGCTGAAATTTCGGGCTCGGGCTCCAACTTTAATAATATTGCTCGGGCTCGGATTAAAAGTCTTCGGGCTCGGGCTTCAAAAAATGAGCCCAAACTCATCTCTAGTGCCCAGTAGATGACCGATTGCTTGATCCCTAGCAGTTGAGCGAGTCAGTACCACCAGCCGATTGATACACAGGGGAACGCTGTGTACCTCCCGTTTACCCGAAGCCGAGGCCAAAGCAATGTGTTGGAGAAAAGACCCCTCAATTACCAGGATCCCCATTTCCGGAGACACGGGTCTCCACGCACGGCAAACACGTGGGCAGTTTTCCGCCAATAGAAGCTGATGGCACAGAGTGGCCACAGCTTCTAAAGGGGGGCCCTCACCTCCAAAGAGGAATCTACGCCGAGGGGGAAAGTGAAGGAGAAAGCTAAGGAGAGGGGAGGGTAGAGGAAAGAGAAGCGAAGGATCGCTGGTGCCCCGGGATTGCGACACCCGTGAAAACCTAAAGAAGGTCTTCCCCCTGAGGGGCAATCAGCATTTAAAACTTCATTCAGGTGAAAAATCGTTTACATGTAAATATGCGAAAAGAGTTTCACTAGGAAGAATGTTTTAAATAAGCATCAACTTATCATAATAAAGAAAAGTCTCATATATGTGATGTTTGCCAACAGGCTTTTACATTCAAAAATGAATTGAATGAACATCGTAAAACCCATAACATCACCTTTACATGCGAAATATATCAAAAGAGTTTCGCAAGAAAATCCAACTTAAATGAGCATCAACGTACCCGCGGTAAAGAAAAGTTACATGCATGCGAACAATGTTCAGAGACATTTATCCGAAAATCTGATTTGATGCGTCATATAAGATTGAATCATCCTATTTCAAAGCGCCAAATGCCACGCTCTACATCCAATAATAAAAAAAATCTGATGTGTACAACACATGACTTCCTTTCACGTCTATTAAATCAAAAGTATTTTCGACGCACTTCCTCTAAACTTATTTCTTTGAAAGAGATAAAATATCAGTAATAGTAAGGTTTAGCGATTTCTAGCTAAATATTTTGATATCGCCAAACTGAGTTCAGTTTGAAAGATTTCCTTTTGACACTTTATTTGGCGATATTTCACCAAAAGCTGAAAAGCTTGAGATAGTTTGCGTGATTTTGGGGATAGCCAAATAGTTTTTGAGATTTGAGAGTTAAATATGCACACAAGTACACCAAAAGTTGCCAAGCTTGGCGACTTTTGGCATAGTTCTTGAGGGAGGCACATGACCGTGGTCGGACCATTACCTAACTTATATGGTAGGACGGTATTGTGCTTGAAATGGATGAATGCCCCTAAAATTGCCATTGACCGTAATGTATTGGAAATCTTTTGAGTGTTCCTGTAGCAGAACTTTAAATGATGAAGACACTTTTTTTAATGTAGAAATTCATTTTCTAACTCTTTACAGCATATATCACTACTGAGTCGTTTGAAATAGTCCAATACCTCTAAAAAACGCTTTATTGAATTTCGTCCCATAGAGCGTAATGTATTTCGAATCTTTTGGGCGGTTCTGTTAATAAACTATCAAGTCAAGGTGCCGAAAGGGGAGGTGCACAACTAGATGTTACAACTATCCAAAATATGAAGTTTCGACATTCTACGCCTAATAGTTTTTGAGATATGCGAGTTTAATGAATTTCGGCCCATTGAGCGTAATGTATTTCGAATGTTTTGGGCAGTCCTGTAGATAAACTATCCAGTCGAATGTAACCAAAAGGGGAGGTGCACAACTAGATGTTACAACTATCCAAAATATGAAGTTTCAACATTCTACGCCTAATAGTTTTTGAGATATGCGAGTTTAATGAGTTTCGGCCCATAGAGCGTAATGTATTTCGAATCTTTTGGGCGGTCCTGTACATAAACTATCCATTCGATTGCGACCAAAAGGGGAGGTGCACAATTAGATCATAGAACAATCCTAAATATCAAATCTCAACATTCTACAACCAATAGTTTTTGAGATATGCGAGTTACATACATACGTACGTACGTACAGACGGCATGGAAAAACTGGCCACAATAGACTCGCCACTGGTCAAAATGAGTTGCAGATGCGTTAATATGATCGTGCATGCTAGCCTACGATGAGATGCATCGAAAAAATTCTTAAAATTAAATTCAGAGGTAGTCAAAATCGGTTTTTTTTTTGGCAAAATTTGGCCCCCAAAATTTTTCGGGATCACGTTACTTCCTTATACTACGTACAAGGAAGTAAAAAGAGATGTGAAAACCAACAAGATTCCCTAGGCGTTTTTACTACAGTGGATCTATATCCAACTGAAGAAAATCAGATAGGTATGGTATCCTTTTTAAATGAGATTCGTTCGGATATACTTCAAAACTCAGAAGATCAATTCACTGAAAAAATTGCATTAAAGTGGTACGCTGTATTAAATGTTACGCTCAGTCGTACAACGCAAGTGGAAGATTTGGATTTCATCACACCCTATTTTAGATCCAAATGTTTAATAGAACTTACTCCGCACACCATAGAAGATCATATTGATGAAGCCATCCAAAAAATAATTAAATCGTTCGAAGAATTCACTCAAAGGGGATCAGGGTGGACCCTAGAAAATGAATTGAATGAACATCGTAAAACCCATAACATCACCTTTACATGCAAAATATGTCAAAAGAGTTTCGCAAGAAAATCCAACTTAAATGAGCATCAACGTACCCACAGTAAAGAAAAGTTACATGCATGCGAACAATGTTCAGAGACATTTATCCGAAAATCTGATTTGATGCGTCATATAAGATTGAATCATACTATTTCAAAGCGCCAAATGCCACGCTCTAAGTTACAACTTTGTATAGCAGAATATCGTTCTCTAGTGCCTAGCAGTTATATACCTTTACCTAAAAAAATACTCGATAAAAAAGCTGTATTAAACATTCAAAATAATGATCATAAATGTTTGGTGTGGTGCCTTCTTGCAAATAAATTAAATATTCATTAGTCTGATAATCCTAACCGAGTCAGTCATTATATCCTTCGTGAAGAAGAGATTAAGTTGGGAGATATATCTTGCCCAGTGCCCATCCATAAAATGTTAAAAATTGAAGAATTAAATAACTTAAGAATCGCCGACCGAGTTGTATGGTGGGTAAAGCACCGTCCTCCGGTTTTCGGGTTCAACTCCCGGCGGCCGGGGTTTGATCCCCGACTGGGCGTGGTTGTCTGTGTGTCCGTCCCTTCATAGGGGGCACGTAGCCACCCTATGTGGCCACACAGCCACGTACCTCAGGTTTTCGGAGCTACGTGGCCGCCACACTTATGGCCGCCCACTGGGTGCCCCCATAATAAAATGGCCTCACCTTCGGGTAGTTATGGCAAAAAGGCTTGTGGCCAGTGCCTGCCCATTAGAAAAAAAAAAAAAAACTTAAGAATCAACGTATATGGTTTTGAGGAAGACGAGATTTTTCCATTATATATTTCAGACCGACAGGATGCTGATTGTATTAATCTCTTATACATAACATATGAAGCCACCCAACATTTTTGTTTAATAAGAAATTTTTCAAGATTGCTTGGGGATGTTACAAAACATAATGGTGTTGCTTATTATTGTTACAGATGCTTACATCGATTTTCACAAGAAATTAATTTGAAAATGCACATCCCGTACTGTAAAGAGCATGCGCCTCAACGTATTAAAATGCCTGAAGAGGGTGATAACGTCCTACATTTCAAAAACATTCACTATCAACAGCCATTACCCTATGTAATATATGCAGACTTTGAATCATTAATAGAACCAGTAGAACATAATATACAAGACGAAAGCACTTCTTATACAGAAAAAATTGCCCATCACAAAGCATGTGGATATACCTATCTCATTGTCGGCCCAGACGGAAAGAGTTATAAACCCATTCGTGTGTACAGAGGACCCGATGCAACGGAGCATTTTTTGAATTCCTTATTAGAAGAAAAAGAAGAGTTGGCTGAAATATTAACTCAAATAACGCCCATTTGTATGTCACCACAAGACGAGTATGATTTTCAGAAGGCAACGCATTGCTATCTATGTAAAAAACGCTTAGGGAAAGATCGGGTACGCGACCACGATCATTTTTCTGGGCGCTACCGAGAAGCTCTGCATAATTTATGTAATTTGCAATTCAGATTAAAGAAGAAAATAGCTGTTGTGTTCCACAATCTGAAACATTATGATGGGCACCTACTCATGCAAGGAATCAGTAAAATTAAAGATCATGAAATTTCTGTTATACCTAATAATATGAAAAAATATATTACATTTTCTTTAATGAAAAAGCATGATAAAATACCGGTCACCTTACAATTTATAGATAGTTTTCAATTTATGAACACCTCTTTACAAAAACTAGTTTCAAATTTAGATAAGGATCAATTTATTTTATTAAAAGAAAACATCCCCAGCATGTAGATCTGTTATTGCAAAAAGGTGTTTATCCCTATGAATTTATGACTTTGTTTGAGAAATTTAATGTTACTGAATTACCACCTATAGAAGCCTTTTATAGTACATTATCGGATGAATCAATAACGCAACAAAATTACGAACATGCTAAGAAAGTGTGGAGCACATTCAACATTCAAAACTTGGGCGAATATCATGATTTATATGTAAAAAGCGATGTTTTACAGTTGGCTGATGTTTTTCAAAATTTTAGAGAATTTTGATTATCTTATTACAAACTGGATTACCTACACATGATGACTGCATCTCAGTGGCGGATCCACAGGGGGGGGCTCGAGCCCCCCCCAGAGATAGAAATATACTATGGATTAGGGAAGTTAAAAAAATTGTAAATTTTCACATGAACTGAAATTTAAAAAAGTAGTACTGTATATACAGTTGACTCTCTGTTTAATGACGATCTCTCTCCAAAGACGATATGTCAAAGTCCCAGCAACTCCAACGTAAAAATTTTCTATTCAAAAACGACATCGTTTCTGTTTAACAATGATTTTTTTTTTTTCATCTTACGCTACAGGAACAGAGGAAATTTTTTTTAAGAGTGGGAAAAAGGTGTCAGGGAATGTCAAAAGTGCAATTCGCAAGACAATCACAACTACCTGAGTGTATTCTCAAAGGTATTTTGGAAGCAGCACAAAAATTTAGTTCGGGATCCAAATCCAAACAGCCGAAAAGTCAATGTGGCCAATTTGAAGAGTTTACCAAGGCACTTCTGCATGCAAATGGTTGCATGAAGCAAGAGCATCCAACATTCTAATTGCTGGGCCCGACCATGGCCGAGTGGATAAGACACTCGACATGATAGACGGCTGAAGTGTGAAGGTCCCACATTTGGGCCTACCGCGCGGCTGTCGATCTAACTATCTAGAGTTTTTCCAGATGGTTTTCTCCAGATTTAAAGTGAATACGCGTTAGAACCTCTGAAAAAAATCATCCGACCAATGCGAGCGCCCCAGAATGCAGATGCCTCTAGTATAGGCTTGCCACATAACACAGCGTTTCTGAACCTGTGGGGCACGACCCCCAAGGGGGGAGCAGAGCGCTTGCAGGGGGGGCGTGAGAAAAACCAAAGAGCAAGTAGTGAGGCAGGTTTTTAAAAAATCATGTTATTTATTCTCATTTTTACTCAAAAATATATCTATTTTCGCTTAAAATGTTCATTCAAATTTACTGATAACATTATTTTATAGAAAATTCGACTAAATGTTCGTTGTTAAAGATTAAAAAATTGAATGTATGCTGAAAAATGTGAGGGGGGGGGGGGGGGGCACCACCCTAAGTTAGCCTTTGTTGGGGGGGGCGCGACGTTAAAAGGTTGAGAACCGCTGACATAACACATAACTCCAATTTCTGGAGGCCCAACGAGTGGCTGAGAGCATAGCGCTCACAACTGGGAGAAGAAGAGTGTCTGGTTCAAACTCAGGTCGCGTCCGTCAATCGAGCCGTTCGGAGTCTTGCGCAGTTTTCTCCGAAACTTCTCATAAATACGGATTAAGACCCCTTAGACAAACCTTCACGTAGGGCACCCCGTACTCCTCCTAGATCCTTCATGTAGATAATTGTTCGTATTACCAAAATAAAATAAAATCAAGCAATTGCTGCAGTGCTGTTATTCTGGCAGATAAATTTGGAATGCAAAATTTCCAGGCTTCGGCTGGTTAGCCAGAAAAACTCAAAAGATGGAAGCTGACGCATTTCACATTTGAGAAAATCTGGAAGAAAGAATAACTGGAAGGCGAAAAATGACACAACTGACTCATTTTGATTTTCTTGAAACCTAATTTTATTGTATTGCTTGTTTTTACTACCTTTTTTTAAAGTAACTTAATATATTTTTTGTGGATAATAAAATAATATAATGATAATAAAAGTAACATCTTTAAACACGCTAATATATCAAGAAAAATATTCACAGTCCTAAGAATGTTAAGTGTAAAGGGTTGGTGTTGGTGCTGTAGGATTACGGCCAATTATCTGCACATGGAATCTAAGCCGATGAGTAGGGTGCACTCTGTGGGGGTCTTTCTAAGGGGTTTTAACCCTTCTTTACTCTAAGTTTCTGAGGAAAGCACGGAAAACTCCGAGCAGTTAGGTCCGCAGACGCGAACTGGTTTTGAACTAGGCACCTTCCAAAGTGTAGAGGGTTGGTTGGTTCTTGATTTTTGACGCTTGTCTATTGTTGGACACTTCTACTAGAAGGTCTCCAGATCTTAGTTTTTTTACTTTTTTTACTTCACCTGCATTGGCTGCAATGCATTTGTGTATAAGGAATGGCGATGTTTCGTTAAAGCCTCCTTCAATACAGTGTATAATGAAGAATCGAGCGTTAGTGATTGAAATTTGAGGATCCGTGTTATCATTGGTAATAGGTAGCGGAACGTTGACGAGAGATGAAGAATTTTTTTTATCCATGTTGGAGGAATTGAGATTCGGACCCGACCGCATCACCCACCACGGAGCCCAACGAGGGGGTGTGCAATTGCACACCAGTGCTAGTCAGGTCTATACGCGCACAGTGCATCCCTTAGGCAGCATCCACCCTTAACGACGTGCCCAGTAGATGACCGATTGCTTGATCCCTAGCAGTTGATCGAAATCAGTACCACCAGCCGATTGATACACAGGGGAACGCTGTGTACCTCCCGTTTACCCTAAGCTGAGACCAAAGTAATGTGTTGGAGAAGACCCCTCAATTACCAGGATCCCCATTTCCGGGGACACGGGTCTCCACGCACGGCAAACACGTGGGCAGTTTTCCGCCAATAGAAGCTGATGGCACAGAGTGGCCACAGCTTCTGAAGGGGGGCCCTCACTTCCTGAGAAGAAACCACACCGAGGGAGAAGTGAAAGGAAACAGCAGAAGCAGAGAGGAGGGTAGAAAGTGGAGGAGCGAAAGATCGCTGGGGCCCCGGGATTGCGACACCCGTGAAAACCTAAAGAAGGTCTTCCCCTGAGGGGTCAAGTTTGGGATGAGAACAGTTAAAATAAGTATGATAAAAATTGTTAAAAGCTGTACAAGAGGTTAGAATATGACATATAGTAAGATGCGTATTGCAGTGTGTACACGGAGGGGCAGGCTCTCCAAGAAGAAGGTGTTTGTGAGTAAGCCTCGTGTGGCCGATTCGAAGGCGAGTCAAAATGACGTCAAATTTGCGGTAAGGCTGCGATAGCCAGTGGGTGATGGAGGGATGGATGGTGTGAAGTTTATTACTAGTTTGACAGCTCCACTCATTGAACCAACTTTCTTCTATGCTGTTCGATATGCCAGATTTTATGTCAGTGTAGGGTAATGGTTCTGGATAAGGGTTAGTAGCATGCTTTGCCAAAGCATCGGCCTCTTCATTGCCCGAGATCCCAACGTGACTAGGAACCCAGCAGAAAAAGGAATTTGGATAAGAGGTACTGCAGGAAGTATAAGCAAGTGTTTCACCTATGGTGTTTGCAATATTTTTAGGTTCTGAAATAATGCTGTTGTTGACAGAGAGACAGGATATTGAGTGGTTATTGTAGATTCCCATGATTCTTTTAGTTTTGTCCCATAGCTCCTTGCTAGATGTCGACGTGGAAATACTGGAGACGTACTGAATCCAGGATTCTCTTTGAGCTTGTCTCCTTATCCTACGTGCATATGCTTTTGATTTTTTAAATTTAAGAAGATTATCAGTGGTGGGGTAGCGACGAAAAGTTCCCCACGCTCTCTGCTGCTGCTTTTGTGCTAAGGCGCATGCCTCATTCCACCACGGTTTTTTATTTCTACGACAATGTGTGCCCGATTTTGGTATGCTGTGATCTGCTGCATTAAGGATGGTAGAGGTAACCTTGTTGACGACCTCGTCAATGGTTCCTTCAATCATATTAGGTAATATTGTCGACAGGGAAGTGAAATTTTCCCAGTCTGCCTTATTATGGATGTATTTTGGTAGAGAAGAGTTAGGTTTGGGGTTTTGGTACAGAGGTGAGAGAAGAATCGGAAAATGATCGCTATTATGTAGATTACCGGAAACAGAGAAATTGTACATTGGAAGGATCGAGGGTGAACAGATGGCAAGGTCTATGGCATGAAAGGATTTAGTTGGGTAGTGGAAGTATGTATTGTCACCATTGTTCATGATGCATAGGCAAAGATCTGTCAGTATTTGTTCTATTTGCTCACCTCTGTTATTTGTGTCTTTGCTGCCCCATAATGGGCTATGTGCATTCATATCACCAAGGAGTATGAATGGAGGAGGAAGTTGTTGAATAAGGTTACTAAGGGATCTTTGATTGAAAGTTTCATTAGGAGGGAGGTAGATACTGCAGACTGTCGTGAGATGTTTAAGGTGAATACGAGCGGCAACTGCTTGGAGATTTGTGCTAAGATTGATGGTTATATGAGGATATCTATTGTTTATTATTAGGGCAACACCACAAGAGGCCCTGTCATTGAAATCATAGTCTTTTCGAAGTATCTTGTAGTTACGAATAGTAGTATGTCTAGTGGTTTTTAGAAAGGTTTCTTGTAGGGCTATGCAGGCGGGATTATGGTCATATATCAGTGTTTTAAGATCATCGTTTTTATTTAAAAAACCGTGGCAGTTCCAGGACAGCAGCAGAGCCCTTATCAAGTTGTGTTAGGGATAATGGATAACTTCTTATTAATCCCCGAAGGTTGTGGTAGGGTACTAGGGATGAGATCATCATCCATTGCACTGTCTGTAATGTCAGAGTCCGATGGAGACAAGCGGAGGATAGTATCATCAATGGGCCGTTGTGGTGGGATGTTTTTCATTCTGGATTTATTATATTTGGACCTGTAAGCTGAGGATTTTTTGATTTGTGGCCGGCCTGCAGATGCACTTTTCTTCGTTGTGTTTTTGTGGTTTCCTATGTTAGAGTGATTCTTATTAGAAACAGGTTTAGCTATTGGAGTGGAAGTAAAAGAAGAAACAGGTATGGGTTTCGGTGGATCGGTTTGAATTGCTACGGATTTTGTTGATTTTGTCACTGCGGCATAAGACAGACCAGGTTTAGGGGTACGGCTTTCAACTATTTTACGGGCTTCAGGATAAGAGAGTTTTTGAGAGGCCCGCAGTGATTGAATTTCTTTTTCGAATGCCCATTTTGGGCATGACTTTGAATAGGATGGATGTTCCTGTTTGCAGTTTACACATTTTGCAACTGCAGAGCAGGTGGCACTGTCGTGGTCAGAGGCACCACAACGAGCGCAGGCCGGTGATCCACGACAGGAGGTTTTAGTATGACCGAACTTTTGACACTGGAAGCAACGGATAGGATTTGGTTACGTATGGTCTAACGGGACATAATAGATAGCCGGCTTTAATATGGGATGGAATAGTGGGAGACTGAAAGGTTAAGACAATGTGTTTTGTATTAATAATTTGGCTATTGCGACGAATAGTGATTCGAAGGACAGCGCACACGCTGTCCTCACTCAGGTTTTCTAATAGTTCGGCTTCCGAGCAGTGTACAAGGTCGGGTTCTGATATAACTCCTCTTGATGTGTTTAGGGATGTATGAGGGGACACTGTAACAGATTTTGGCCCAAAGTTCGTTATTTTCTTGATTTTTGACGCTTGTCTATTGTTGGACACTTCTACTAGAAGGTCTCCAGATCTTAGTTTTTTTACTTTTTTTACTTCACCTGCATTGGCTGCAATGCATTTGTTTATAAGGAATGGCGATGTTTCGTTAAAGCCTCCTTCAATACAGTGTATAATGAAGAATCGAGCGTTAGTGATTGAAATTTGAGGATCCGTGTTATCATTGGTAATAGGTAGCGGAACGTTGACGAGAGATGAAGAATTTTTTTTATCCATGTTGGAGGAATTGAGATTCGGACCCGACCGCATCACCCACCACGGAGCCCAACGAGGGGGTGTGCAATTGCACACCAGTGCTAGTCGGGTCTATACGCGCACAGTGCATCCCTTAGGCAGCATCCACCCTTAACGACGTGCCCAGTAGATGACCGATTGCTTGATCCCTAGCAGTTGATCGAAATCAGTACCACCAGCCGATTGATACACAGGGGAACGCTGTGTACCTCCCGTTTACCCTAAGCTGAGGCCAAAGTAATGTGTTGGAGAAGACCCCTCAATTACCAGGATCCCCATTTCCGGGGACACGGGTCTCCACGCACGGCAAACACGTGGGCAGTTTTCCGCCAATAGAAGCTGATGGCACAGAGTGGCCACAGCTTCTGAAGGGGGGCCCTCACTTCCTGAGAAGAAACCACACCGAGGGAGAAGTGAAAGGAAACAGCAGAAGCAGAGAGGAGGGTAGAAAGTGGAGGAGGGAAAGATCGCTGGGGCCCCGGGATTGCGACACCCGTGAAAACCTAAAGAAGGTCTTCCCCCTGAGGGGTCAAGTTTGGGATGAGAACAGTTAAAATAAGTATGATAAAAATTGTTAAAAGCTGTACAAGAGGTTAGAATATGACATATAGTAAGATGCGTATTGCAGTGTGTACACGGAGGGGCAGGCTCTCCAAGAAGAAGGTGTTTGTGAGTAAGCCTCGTGTGGCCGATTCGAAGGCGAGTCAAAATGACGTCAAATTTGCGGTAAGGCTGCGATAGCCAGTGGGTGATGGAGGGATGGATGGTGTGAAGTTTATTACTAGTTTGACAGCTCCACTCATTGAACCAACTTTCTTCTATGCTGTTCGATATGCCAGATTTTATGTCAGTGTAGGGTAATGGTTCTGGATAAGGGTTAGTAGCATGCTTTGCCAAAGCATCGGCCTCTTCATTGCCCGAGATCCCAACATGACTAGGAACCCAGCAGAAACAGATAACAAAGCCACGGTTTGTTAGGTGGCTATACAGTTGTTGGACTTTGGCTCTGTAGCTGTGCAGAATAGAGTCGGATTTCAGGCTTTCCAGGGCACTTAAAGAATCTGAATAAATAATAAAATGTTTTTTGTTGGTACGAGATATGTGTAAAAGGCTTTCATAAATGGCGAGCAATTCAGCTGTAAAAACAGAGCAGAAGGCAGGGAGTGTGTAACTGCAGGATTGAGAACAGCTAACATAGGCAAAGCCAACATGATTCCCACATTTAGAGCCATCCGTGTAGATTTCTTCTTGGTGTTTGTTCTTGTGTTTTTCATGTTGGAAGAGTTGCTGGTATATTTGTGGATCTGTATTCTGCTTGGTAAAGCCTTTGAAGGGTTGGATGTATAAAATCTGAGAGGCTGCCCAAGGTGGTTCAAGAGGAGAGTTAGCGCAGACTTTAACATCTGCTAACTGGGTTCCACTAAGACTTTGACGAATCCGCAGGCCCAAAGGAGGAATACAAGATGGACGGTTAGAATAAAAACGTTCTAGGTGATTTGTTGAAACGTTTGTCAATGGGTGCGAGGGATAAGAGAGTATACGAAAGTATGTATTTAGTGATAGTTTATGACGTATGTGGGTGAGAGATGGCTCATGACAAATGATATAGAGAGACTGTACAGGCGACGTCCGGAAAGCACCGGAGCAAATGCGCAGTGCGGTATGATGGACAGTGTCAAGCTTCTTTAAAACTGATTGGCGGGCAGACCCATATATGCAGCAGCAGTAATCCAATTTTGAGCATATAACAGCCCGGTAGATGCGCAGAAGGGCATCTCGTTCAGCCCCCAAGAGGTATTGGTCAATACTTTTAAGATATTAAGATTTTTTTCGCACTTGCTGCGGATATAGGAAATGTGGTTAGCAAACGTAAGTTTTTTGTCGAGATATACACCTAAAAATTTAGTGGAGTCATTTACTTTTATTTTAGAGTGACCCAGATAGAGATCAGGATCTGGATGGATCCCACGGATGCGGCAGAAGTGTATAGCTACAGTCTTTTCTGCAGAGATGTTGAAGCCATTTTTGTTACACCAGTTTAGAATCCTATTGATGGTATTTTGAAGTTGGCGCTCAATGTACCGCATGTCTTTCCCCTGACAGAAGATTTGTAGGTCGTCGACATACAAGCAACCATTTACAGTCGGAGGAAGTTGTGTGAGAATATTATTAATTTTTATAGCAAAGAGGGTGACACTAAGAACGGAGCCTTGTGGAACACCCTCTTTTTGGACAAAGCGATCAGATTGAGTACCGTTAATACGGACCCTAAAGTAGCGCTGGGAGAGGAAATTCTGCATAAAAATCGGAAGGTTGCCGCGGAAGCCTAAGGTATGGAGATCGCAGAGTCCCAGCCGCCACCATACCGCCAGGTCCGGTCATACGCCTTCTCCATATCGAAGAAAATGGAGACCAAGTGATTCCTCCTTAAAAAAGCAGTGCGAATTTGGGACTCTAGGTATATTACATTGTCAATAGTTGATCTTCCCTGCGGAAGCCGCTCTGAAAAGGGTGTAGATGGCCCTCATTTTCCAAGACGTAAACAAGGCGTGCATTGATCATCTTCTCCACCAGTTTGCATAGGCAACTGGTGAGGGCTATGGGTCGGTAATTACTGGGGTTAGATGGATCCTTATTAGGTTTCAGAATGGGAATGACTATTGCATTTCTCCAGGAGTTAGGGAAGGTATGTTCGCTCCAGATTCTATTATGTAACTGTAAGAGATTAAGTAAAGAGCCGTGGGAAAGATGTTTCAACATTTCATACGTAATACCATCAGGGCCTGGAGATGTATTTGTAGACTGTTTTAGATATTTGTTGAGTTCATGGATGGTAAAGGCACTATTGTAAGCAAAGTAGGTAGCGGTGTTAAAAGTTATCCTTTGCCGTTCAGACTGTTGTTTATATGGAAGGAAAGTATTCGAGTAGGAAGTGCTGCAGGAGTTAAAAGAGAGTGTTTCTCCAATAGCATTTGTGATGTTTTTTGTATCTGATATTATTTGGTTATTAAGGGAGAGGCAGGCTATTGCATGGTTACTATAGATTCCCGTGGCTCTTTTTGTTTTTGCCCATAGCTCCTTACCAGAGGTTGAGGTAGAGATGTTAGACACATATTGGATCCAAGAATTTTTTTGTGCAAGCCGCCTTGTTTTCCTAGAATGTGCCTTGGCTTTCTTGAAAAGAATGAGATTTGCAGTGGTTGGACACCGGCGAAAGGTGTTCCATGCCTTTTGTTGCTGCTTTTTGGCGAGCGTGCATTTTGGATCCCACCACGGTTTTTTATTTCTTCGAGAGTTGGTTCTGGATTTTGGAATACTTGCCTCCGCAGCTTTAAGGATGATGGATGTCACAGTATCCACGACCTCGTCAATATTGCCTTTAATGGTGTCTGAAGAGATAATAGCGAGTGAGGTGAAAGTTTTCCAGTCAGCTTTAACATAGTGATAACGGGGTGTGGTAAATTTCTGGGTTGAATATTGGTACAGAGGTGAGAGAAGGATTGGAAAGTGATCGCTATTGTGTAGATCACTGGATACAGAGAAGTTATATAATGGCAGGATTTGAGGAGAACAAATGGCAAGGTCTATGGCATGGAAGGACTTTGTGGGAAGATGGAAATAAGTATTATCACCATTATTCATGATGCACAGGGAGAAATCTTTAATGAGTTGTTCGATACGATGGCCTCTGTTGTTAGTGTCTTTGCTACCCCACAACAGACTATGAGCATTCATGTCACCGAGAAGAATGAACGGTGAGGGGTTGGTTGGTTGGTTGGTTTGTTTTTAATGGCACAAGGTCCAGAAAGGACATACTGCGCCAGACTATGTGTATTTAGAATAAAATAACGCTTTCGCGTAAAAGTTGTTGTATAAAACACGTAAAGCTAAAATCCGTAAGGTCTAAAACTGATAAAATCTAATTGTAGAAAGGTAAAAAGTAGATAAAAGTGAGCCAAGGACGTCTGGATGGGGGCTCCCATCCAGATACCAGTCAGAGAAAGGTGTATATTTCACACTGAGTAAAACAGATTGATACGTCGAAGAAATGAAAATAAATTACAGTGAGGGTTTCACCCAATATATCGTCAAGTTTGGGATGAGAACAGTTAAAAAATATTTGGTAAAAATTATTAAAAGCTGTACAAGAAGTTAAAATGTGACGAATGGTAAGGTGAGTATGACAATGTGAACACTCTGGAGCAGGTTCACCCAGGAGTAGGTGTCTGTGGGTGAGTCTCGTGTGACCAATGCGGAGACGAGTTAATATGACATCCTGCTTTCGATATGAAAGGGATGGCCAATGAGTGAGATCAGTTCGGATAGAATGCAGTTTGTTTTCGGCTTCACCTGCCCATTTATTGATCCAACTGCTTTTTATTATGCTAGAAATGCCAGACTTTATATCCTCGTATGAGAGATAGCCAGTATACGGGATTGTAGCATGCCTGGCTAATGTGTCCGCCTTATCATTACCCGGTATCCCAGTATGACTGGGTACCCAGCAGAGGAGAATGTCGTACCCACGATTTGTCAGCTGTTCGTGCATGTGTAGCACTTTGGGAATATAGCTATGAGTAGTGGAGCCTGATTGTAGATTTTCTAGTACACTGAGGGAGTCAGAGTAGATGGTAAATCTGTTGGTGTTCATTCTAGAAATGTATAAAAGGCTTTCATGGATGGCCAGTAATTCAGCTGTAAATATGGAACAGAACGGAGGAAGAGTATAGCTGCAGGTATGGTTATTTTCGACAAAGGCAAAGCCAACATAATTATCAGATTTTGAACCATCAGTGTATATTTCTTTATATTTCTTATATGTGTTTTGGTGATCTTGGAATAACTGTTGATAAATTTTGGGGTCGGTATCCTGTTTTATGAAGCCATTGAATGGTTGGAGGTATGACGTCTGCAGTGTAGTCCATGGCGGAATTTCGTGAAGGGAACAAGGAAAGACTTTGACATTCTCCAGTTGGGTACCAACAAGGCTCCTACGCATTCTTAGTCCAAAAGGAGGAGTACATGAGGGCCGATTTCCGTACAGACGGTCCAGGCGAGTGTCCAAAAAAGAGTCCTTCAATGGGTGGGATGGATGAGAAAGGATGCGAAAATAGCTGTTTAATGACAGCTTGTGACGGATGTGGGTGAGAGAAGGCTCATGACAAGTGATAAAAAGACTTTGTAAAGGTGATGTTCTAAAAGCTCCGGAACAAATGCGTAGTGCGGTGTGATGCACTGTGTCAAGTTTTTTTATTGTTGACCTGCAAGCAGATCCATATATACCACAGGCGTAATCGATTTTGGAACGAATTACTGCACGGTAGATCCGCAACAGGGCGTCACGCTCCGCTCCCCAAGAAGTGTTGGTTAATACCTTTAGGATATTTAGGTCCTTTTCACACTTGTTGCGGATATATGAGATATGATTTGTGAATGTCAGTTTCTTATCGAAGTATATCCCTAAAAATTTTGTGGAGTCACGTATTTCTAGTTTTGAGCTACCCACATAGAGCTCAGGATCGGGATGGATCCCACGTAAACGACAAAAGTGCGTGCTGACAGTCTTTTCTGCTGAAATGTTAAACCCGTTTGTGGTACACCATTTTAGGATGCGATTGATGGTGTTTTGGAGCTGACGCTCAATGTAACGCATGTCCTTTCCTTGACAAGAAATTTGAAGGTCATCGACGTATAGGCTTCCGTGTACAGATGGAGGTAGTTGAGTGAGAATGTTATTGATTTTTATTGAAAAGAGGGTAACACTTAAGACTGAGCCCTGAGGCACGCCCTCTTCTTGAACGAATCTATTAGATTGAATGCCATTTATTTGTACTCTGAAATTTCGAAGTGAAAGGAAGTTCTGGATAAAGATTGGAAGGTTGCCACGGAAGCCTAGATTATGGAGATCCCGGAGGATACCATATCTCCAGGTCTTGTCGTATGCCTTTTCTATGTCAAAGAAAATAGATATTAAGTGGTTTCTTCTTAAGAAAGCGTTACGAATTTGAGTTTCTAGATATAGTATGTTGTCAACAGTTGATCTGCCCCTGCGGAAGCCACTTTGGTAGGGGTGTATATGGCCCTCTGTTTCTAAAACGTAAACTAAGCGTGCATTGATCATTTTCTCCAGCAGTTTGCAAAGGCAACTAGTAAGGGCTATGGGTCTGTAGTTATTAGGATTGGAAGTGTCTTTTCCGGGTTTTGGAAAGGGTATGACTATGGCGTTTCTCCAGGAGGAAGGAAAGGTATGTTCGTTCCAGATTCTATTAAAAAGCTTAAGTAAATTTGCAAGGGAATCATGAGAAAGGTGTTTTAGCATTTCATACGTGATACCATCGGGACCAGGAGAAGTATTCGGTAACTGTCTGAGTTGATTGGTGAGTTCATGGATTGTAAAGATACTATTGTAGGAGAGCTGCGAGGAGGTTTTAAAATTTAGTTTTTGCCGTTCAGATTGCAGTTTATGGGTATAAAAGGTATTTGAGTAAGAGGTACTGCAAGAGGATAGAGCCAAAGTTTCGCCGATGGTATTTGCAATGTCTGTGGTATCAGAGATAATTTTGTTATTGATGGAAAGGCAGGGTATTGTATGGTTGTTGTATATTCCCATAGCTCTTTTTGTTTTGGTCCATAGCTCCTTACTAGAAATTGATGTTGTAATGCTGGAGACATATTGCATCCATGATTCCTTTTGGGATTGCCGCCTCACCTTGCGGGCGACTGCTTTTGCTTTTTTAAAAGCAATAAGATTTTCTGTTGTGGGATATCGGCGGAAGGTACCCCAGGCTTTCTGCTGCTGCTTTTTTGCTAGGGTGCATGCCTCGTTCCACCACGGTTTTTTATTTCTGCGACAGCTTGTGCCCGATTTCGGAATACTATGGTCTGCTGCCTTAATGATGGTGGTAGTTATTGTTTCAACGACCTCATCAATAGTGCCTTCTATGATATTTGGGGATATTGTTGACAGGGAGGTGAAAGCCTGCCAATCTGCTTTGTCATGAATGTATCTCGGTATTTTTGAAGTTTGGTTTGGATTCTGATACAAAGGTGAGAGAATAATCGGAAAATGATCACTGTTATGTAAATCACCAGATACAGAGAAGTTATACAGCGGGAGGATTGGAGGAGAGCAGATGGCAAGGTCTATTGCATGGAAAGTTTTAGTTGGGTAGTGAAAGTAAGTATTGTCGCCATTATTCATGCAGCAAAGGGAGAAGTCAGTGAGAAGTTGCTCTATTTGAAGGCCTCTATTGTTGGTGTCCTTGCTTCCCCACAAAGGACTATGAGCGTTCATGTCACCAAGGAGGATGAAAGGAGGAGGAAGTTGCTGGATGAGACTATTGAGGGATGTTTGGCTTATTACTTCACTAGGAGGGAGGTATATACTGCATACTGTTGTGAGTTGTTTTAATTGAATACGAGTGGCGACTGCTTGGAGATTTGTGTTAAGATTGACCATAGTGTGAGGATAGCTATTGTTAATTAATAGGGCAATTCCACCTGTGGCCCTATCATTGATTTCATTGTCCTTGCGAAGGATGGCGTAGTTACGGATGTTTGTGTGTCTATTAGTTTTAAGGAAAGTTTCCTGCAGGGCAATACAAGCGGGATTGTGATTGTAAATTAATGTTTTGAGGTCATCGTTTTTATTTAGGAAACCGTGGCAGTTCCAGGATAGCAGCAGAGCCATAATCATGTATTTGGGATGATGCTCATCTTGCTCTTAATCCCCGTAGGCTTGAGAGGGGTGCTAGGAATGTCGTCATCATCCATGGGAAGATCTGACATTTCTGAGTCAGAAGGGTCCAAGTGTAGGATAGTGTCATCTATAGGGCGTTGTGGTGGGACATGTTTGATTTTGGGTTTGTTGTACTTTGTTCGGTAGACAGAAGACTTTTTTATTTGTGGTCGGGTGGAGTTAACATTTTGAGAGTTTTTCTTTGATATATGTTTATGTGGAGCTGTGGAGGATTTATTCTGATTAGAGATTGATTGTTTAGGTATTTGGGCTGTTGCAGAAGGAAAGGAGACCGGTACGGATTTTGGTAATTCAGTTTGAGTTGCTATTGTTTTAGTTGATTTTGTTGCAGCTGCATAAGATAAACAGGTGTTGGTGTCCGGCTTTCTATTATCTTACGGGCTTCCGGATATGAGAGTCTTTGAGAGGCACGTAGGGACTGAATTTCTTTTTCAAACGCCCATTTCGGGCAAGATCTGGAGTATGAAGGATGTTCCTCTTTACAGTTTACGCACTTTGGAGCTGCAGAGCAGGACTCACTGTCGTGGTCAGAAGCACCACAGCGAGCACAGGCAGGTGACCCACGACAGGAGGTTTTAGTATGGCCGAACTTTTGACACTGGAAGCAACGGATTGGATTTGGTACATATGGTCTCACGGGGCATAATAAATAGCCAGCTTTAATATGAGATGGAATAGTGGGTGACTGAAAAGTTAAGATAATATGTTTAGTTTTGATTATTTGATTATTGCGTCGAATAGTGATTCGACGAACGGCACTTACTTTGTCATCTGTTAGGTTTTCTAATATTTCAGCTTCAGAGCAGTGTAAAAGTTCGGGTTCCGATACGACCCCTCGTGAGATGTTTAAGGATGTATGAGGGGTCACTGTAACAGTTTTTAGGCCGAAGTTTTTAATTTTCATTATTTTGGAAGCTTGTCTATTGTTTGATACTTCTACTAACAGGTCTCCAGATCTTAATTTTTTTACTTTTTTTACTTCTCCTACATTGTCGGTGATACATTTATGTATTAGAAAAGGGGATGTTTCATTAAAATTACCTTCAACGTAGTGAACGATGAAGAATCGAGCGTTCATGTGTACTAATTGTGAATCGATGTGTTCATTAGAAGTTGACAGCGGGCCATTGACGATAGACGAAGAATTTTTCATAGCCATGTTGGGGGAATTGAAATTCGGACCCGACCGCACCACCCACCACGGAGCCCAACGAGGGGATGTGCAATTGCACACCAGTGCTAGTCGGGTCTATACGCTCACAGTACATCCCTTAGGCAGCATCCACCCTTAACGACGTGCCCAGTAGATGTCCGATTGCTTGATCCCTAGCAGTTGATCGAAATCAGTACCACCAGCCGATTGATACACAGGGGAACGCTGTGTACCTCCCGTTTACCCGAAGCCGAGGCCAAAGCAATGTGTTGGAGAAAAGACCCCTCAATTACCAGGATCCCCATTTCCGGGGACACGGGTCTCCACGCACGGCAAACACGTGGGTAGTTTTCCGCCAATAGAAGCTGACGGCACAGGGCGGCCGCAGCTTCTAAAGGGGGGCCCTCACCTCCACAGAGGAAACTACACTGAGGGGGAAAAGGAAGGATACAGCTAAGAGGAGAGGAGGGTAGAACAAAGAAAAGCGAAAGATCGCTGGGGCCCCGGGATTGCGACACCCGTAAAGACCTAAAGTAGGTCTTCCCCCTGAGGGGGAACGGTGAGGGGAGTTGTTGAACAAGATTATTGAGGGATGATTGGCTAATGGAAGTATTTGGAGGTAGATAAATACAGCACACAGTAGTAAGGTGTTTCAGAAGGATACGGGCAGCAACAGCCTGGAGACAAGTATTGAGGTTGAGGGTTTGATAAGGGTAATTACAGTTAACCATTAGGGCCACTCCGCCAGAGGCCCTACCACTGAGCTCATAGTCCTTGCGGAGTATAGAGTAATTACGGATAGAATATTGTCTATTGGTTGTAAGGTAGGTTTCTTGGAGAGCGAGGCAAGCGGGATTATGATCGTAAATTAAAGTTTTGAGGTCGTCAACTTTATTTAGGAAACCGTGGCAGTTCCAAGAGAGCAACAATGCCATAATTAAGTGATATGGCCATCGTGCATCTTCTTAGTTGGAATCCCTGCGGGAATATCTGGAGGTTTGATTTCGTCGTGTTCCATTGATTCTTCATCACTTATTTCGGATTCTGATGGGGCTAGGTTTAAAATAGTGTCATCAATTTGTGGTTGTGGAGGTACTTTTTTCATGCTAGATTTATTGTGTTTTGATTTGTAGGAAGCTGTTTTAGTGAGCAGAGGTCTAACTTTGGTGTAGCTATTGCTTGGTACCTTTTTCTTTGGAGGATTTTTCTGGGATAAGGAGCAAGATTTATTTGGTTTAGGTGCTGTTTGTTTACTCATTGAGGTGTTTGTGGTGGAAGTATTGGTTGGTGGATCAGTCTGAGTAGCTATTGAGTTAGTAGATTTTACTGCAGCAGCATAGGATAGGCCAGATTTTGGTGTGCGAGCTTCTATTATTTTACGGGCATCAGAATAGGAAAGTCTTTGAGAGGCGAGCAGGGATTGAATTTCTTTTTCAAATGCCCATTTTGGGCAGGACTTTGAGTAAGATGGATGTTCCTGTGTGCAGTTTACACATTTTGCAGGTGCTGAGCAGGTTTCACTGTCGTGGCCAGAGGCACCACAGCGGGCGCAAGCCGGTGATCCACGACAGGAGGTTTTGGTATGACCGAACCTTTGACACTGGAAGCAACGGATAGGATTTGGTATGTATGGTCTAACTGGGCATAATAGATAGCCGGCTTTTATATGAGATGGAATAGTTGGAGACTGAAAGGTTAAGACTATATGTTTAGTGTTAATAAGTTGGTTATTGCGACGAATAGTGATTCGACGAACTGCGCATACACTTTCGTCTCTCAGGTTTTCTAATATTTCGGATTCAGAGCAGTGTAAAAGTTCGGGTTCTGATATGACTCCTCTGGATGTATTTAAGGATGTATGGGGTGACACTGTTACAGATTTTAGTCCAAAATTCTTTATTTGCATTATTTTTGAGGCTTGTCTGTTGTTTGATACTTCTACCAGGAGGTCTCCAGATCTTAATTTTTTTACTTTTTTAACTTCACCTACATTGGATGTGATGCATTTGTGGATAAGGAATGGTGATATTTCATGGAAGGTACCTGCAACTATGTGAATGATGAAGAATCAAGCATTTGTATTAGTAAATTGAGAATCCATGTTTTCTTTGTTTATTGATTGCAGAATAGTTGTCTCAGATGGTGGATTGGGAGAAGAAGAAAATTTCATAGCCATGTTGGAGAAAAGATGTTCGGACCCGGCCGCACTACCCACCACGGAGCCCAACAAGGGGATGCTTATACTTGCACCAGTGCTAGCCGGGTCTATACGCGCACAGTACATCCCTGTAAGCAGCGTCCACCCTTAACGACGTGCCCAGCAGAAGACCGATTGCTTGATCCCTAGCAGTTGAACAAGTCAGTACCACCAGCCGATTGATACACAGGGGAACGCTGTGTACCTTCCGTTTACCCGAAGCCGAGGCCAAAGTAATGTGTTGAGGTTGATCCCGTCCCAATGGAAATGCCATTCAGATGATTTCCCCTACGTTAACACCCCTCAATTACCAGGTTCCCCATTTCCGGGGACACGGGTCACCACGCACGGCTAACACGTGGGTAGTTTTCCGCCAATAGAAGCTTATGGCACAGGGCGACCGCAGCTTCTAAGGGGGGGCCCTCACCTCCAAAGAGGAAACTACACTGAGGGGGAAAAGGAAGGAGACAGCTAAGAGGAGAGGAGGGTAGAACAAAGAGGAGCGAAAGATCGCTAGGGCCCCGGGATTGCGACACCCGTAAAGACCTAGAGTAGGTCTTCCCCCTGAGGGGCAAAGTGTAGAGGGAAATGTTATTCTTTTACAAATTCTGTTTATGGAAGATCTCTATTTAAGGAACGATTTTTCATATTTTCACGGTTCCTTGAAAGATGTTAAACAGAGAGCCAACTGTATATATATATGTAGCCAAGAATATTTACACCAATACTTATTGAATCCTTGTGGACTTAACAACATAATTTCTCTATTTACAAAAATGATAGAGCTTTTATTTTTACACAGAAGGAGGGGAAATTTTTATTGACTCGCTATTGCCACAATGGCTGGAGCACAGTTCCCAGCTTTATTTGTACAGTGGAACCTGTCTAATGGGACTACCCTCGGGAAGAACAAAACCGGTCACCTTATAAAGACAGTCACTTTACAAAGGTGGTAAAGTGTAATGGTTGTAAAGCGATATTGCATTAAAGTGGTCATTATAGACCAGGGGTTCCCAAACTTTTTTTCCCCGCGGTACCCTTGTCAGGCTAAAACCATTTCGCGGCAGCCTTTTCAGGCTAAAAACATTTCGCGGCAGATTTCCTTTAAAGCAATATGAATATGAAGGTTAGAATGAAGCAGTTTGGATGTATTTTACATTATTTTTTGTTTGTTTGTTTGTAGGGCTAACTATTAAGAAAGTACTCTCTTGGGAAAGGGATATAGAATTTTGACAATACCCCCATTTCAGGGAGTTCCTATAAAAGAGAGGCTACAGGACAGTCTTGAACGTGACTGATATATTTTTGTTTGAGCCCACTTAGTGATCGGCTTGGCTCACTTTCTTGGGGATACCGGTTCAGAGGAAATCATTTGATTATACTCCACCAAAACACTTTTCTGGATTAGCTCCACGGCACCCCTGACATACGCTCGTGGCACCCAGTTTGGGAACCTCTGCTATAGACAGACGATCTCTTTACCAAGGTGGTCACTTTAGAAGGTTCCACCGTATTTGAATGGACGACGGCACCCTCATACGGGGAAAAAAAATCTTCCGTTGCTCTCTCCATTTTATAGGCAATTTGTACAGCTTTCATTCTTTCAACTGCTCTCATAAGTTGTCCACACCACCCAGACGTATGGGTTATGGGTACAAATCCTCATTACAAAAGTAAAACATATTACAAGATATCAGACAAAGCGAGTACCTGGCAATGTATAGCCGGTCTGGTTTTAAAAGAGAAAGCTCAATTTGTAAATAGCAGGTAATAGTGATAATAGTTGTAAATAGCAATTGAGGTTGGTTTACTACAGTCTCACAGAAAAGGATGGGAATTACTTAATCTGGAAAATGGGAATCCTGAAAACTTAATGCCATCCTAAAATACGAAAATGTATGCTGTGAACACTGTATATTGCACGATGGCTGTGAAATGGGTGAAAAAAAAAAAGGTTCAACTCTAATTCCCTTTTAAATTCTTGTGACAATGAATAAGTGAAAGTTTGCAACATTTTGATTTTGACTCACCCACAAGGTTTTTGTATCGCCGAAGCGTCACGTGGGCGGCCATCTTGAATCATATGTGTGTGACTTACAACAAATCAACTAAAGTGCTTTACATTCTTCCATGATGGTGTGATTCATCGAGATCATCAAAATTTGTGTTGCTGAATCTGCCAGGTTTAAATAAAACTTTGGAAGGACTTTAGAAAGAACTGCCAAAACCTAGAACTTTGTGTTGATCATCTGCAATACGAACTATCATCACCTGCATTTTAATTATCTACAATAAGGACTGGTATCTGTACTACTGTCTTGTGGTAAATATTGAATTTAAGGAAAAGTTTCTTCAATTTATTAAATTTCATAATTGATTAATTTCATTTTTCATATCTTCACAAAATTAATATGCCACTCTTAAATACTTCAGAGTTTTCCATTTGAAGTATACTGGCAAAATTTTCATTTTTCAAAATGACATCAGTGTGATATCTGTGTCGATTATATGCCCATTAAAGTATTTCATTTTTAGCCAACTAAAATTTTAATTTTTAATAATAGGTTTCTGGGCAGTGTAAAGTGAATCTATTTAATTGGCATATTATCTCAATGTGTGATAATTACATCTCATTTATTTGTTTTTGAATTTGGTATTTTTTAATTGCAGTACTGTTTGAACTATGTTTTTTTTTAAATGTTTGGTAGTCAGAGATCTCATATCTGAATTGAAAATGAATTGCTACTTTTGATCTTAGTATTATTTGATTCACTATTTTATTTTAGTATTCACTATTCAGAGATCTAACGTTTAGCATGTCAAAATATATAGTCAAGAAAACATTCTAAATTCTATGTCATTTTTAATTGTCAATAAAAACAGAACTCAGAATTTGAATTACCTTATTTGAGTTAGTCAATTTTAAGAAAATGTTGCCTTTCAGCTTTTATCACAATATGGGTTCTGAGTCTTTATTCCCTACCAGGTGAGTGTAAGTAAAATAAGTTATTCTTATCTCTCTCACAATTCAGATTTTTAATACCCAGGCGCCCATAAAAATGGTGCCGTAAGAGTGTTTTAAACTACCGGGTTATTCTAGGCTTAATATTTAAAAAAAAATAAATAAATAAAATAAAATATTA